>OLKM01000329.1:285722-361490 GCA_900291075.1 Melanogrammus aeglefinus
GTCTAAAGGTCTGCCCCCCCGCGTTCACACCCACACACACCCAGGCTCCACAAAAGCCTCCTCTGATGCGGTACTGCAGCACTCGGGGCGGGGTCCAGGGCCTGGACTTCTGCGATGTCCTCTTCTCGGGGTTCGCTCCGGACGGAGGGATGTTCATGCCAGAGACCCTGCCCGTGCTGAGCCCTGACACCCTGCGCTCCTGGGCCGCTCTGCATTTCTCTCAGCTGGTGGTGGAGGTTGCCTCGCTGTTCATCCCCGCCCAGCTGATGCCCCGAGACCACCTGGAAGGTGAGGCCTTCAGGGCCTGAATGAGGTGTTGCTGTTTTGTTGCATTGTTCTTGTTATTTTTATATGATTGTTACAGTTGAGTTGAGCTGCATACAATTTTAAGGACTATCATTTAATCTGATAACCACTTGGAATTACTTAAAATAAATATATAATTTACTTTTTCTCTATTTTTCTTAACATTTACTCCCCTATCCCTTACATTGTCTTCCTCCGCAGCACTGGTGATGGAGGCCTTGTCCAGCTTCTCAGTGCCAGAGGTCGTCAGATTTGCCAAATTAAAAGAGGGCTTGACCGTCGTCGAGCTCTTCCATGGCAACACGCTGGCCTTCAAAGACCTGGCTATGACCTGCACGGTGCGCTTCCTCGACTACTTTCTCCAAAAACAGAAACGCAGAGCGGTTGTTGTCGTAGGTAAAGTGCTAGTTATTACGTTCAGACGGTTGTTGAAATAAAACAAAAAGGTCTCTGTGCCATAGAGAATACATCAGTACCCATATGCACGATAGGACTTATGATCTCTGTATGTACCTTTCATAGAATAGATGGAGCTACCGTTTATTTGGGGCCTGCTTGCTTTACGTAAAATGACAAAGTGGCAACCAGTTTTTTAAGCACAGAGTGTTGCATGACTCTGCTGCATCTCCTGGCTGTGGCTTTGTGGTCGAGGGCTGTATCTGATGCTGTATTTGAAAGTATGTACATCCTCAAAGATAAGTTTTAGAACCAAATGGAGGAAGATCATAATCATTTAAAAAAGCCAGAATTGGCTGCACAACATTTTTTTCAGCTAACGGTGATTATTCATTTAATTTAAATTTTTACCAATACATATATCGCCTCCCGATTTCCAAAAACTAATGTCCATCGAGACAAACCTCTGTCGGATGCATCTCATTGTGGGGCGCCTGTTCAGGTACGTCGGGGGACACCGGCGGCTCAGCCATCCAGAGTGCCAAAGGGCTGGCCCAGGTGGACCTGGTGGTGGTGTACCCCAGAGGACGCATCACCCCCGTCCAGGAGAAGCACATGACCACCTGCTTACAGGACAACATCCACGTGTTCTCAGGTAAACTAGGGAAGAAGGAAGGCCGGTCCGAGCAACCCGTATTCAGCACCCTCATTGTGATTCATAAAGGCAACCACCTTTTTATGGGTCATTTTCGAATACTCTGTGGTAGGACTGTATCATAGAAGTGCAGCAACCGACTACAATGTTCATTCTCAGTTTCAATTAAAAAAGGTTCTAACTTGCGTCTCTTTCTTGTTTTTAGCGGACGGGACCTCAGACGATATTGACAATCCAATACGCCGTCTGTTTGCCGACCATGAACTGGTCAAAGCCCATGGCCTCATGAGCCTAAACTCGGTCAACTGGTCCAGGATCATGATACAGCTGGCCCACTTCATCTACACCTATCTGCACGTGAGTGGCCTGGAGGAGGCCCGCGCTGACACCCCTCTACCCCCGCTGGAGGTCGTCGTTCCCACAGGAGGAGCAGGCAATATCGCCGGTGAGACCTAACGTTGCGGTTTATTAGCGGAAGGCTTTTTTTCCAAAGCGACGTACAGTGCATGGTGATTCTTTACAATACTGAGTCACTAACCGTTTTTTGTCCCTCATGAGAAGGTAGGACTTAGTTATCTCAGCTCAGGGATGCCTGCAGGTAGACTTGTGTGTGATCATTAGGGTTTGAACCCAGAACCTCTCTGCTGCAGTTTCAAACCCCTTCACGTCACTCGACTAACCTGAAACCCAAACAGTGCCCTAGTTTGAGTTGTAGTTTCAAGCTTACCGTTTTTTCCCAGCCGGATGTATCGTGAAGCAGATGGGCGTGCCCCTGCAGCTTGTTGCCATGGTGAACAGCAATGACATCGTGCGGCGGACAGTGCAGAGCGGGGACTTCTCCATGGCGGCTGATGTTAAACAAACTCTGGCCCCTGCCATTGACATTCAGGTGCTATTGATCCCCTTCGAGAAATAATTGTCACGCTAATATTAGTGTTATCATAAGCATTATTATTCCTATTACCTGCATCCCGTTGCAAGGTTATTTCAATCTCCCATTGTTTTTTTTATTTGCATGTATAATAATATTATTACTATTTTTATATTATTATATGGATTACAGTTACTGAAGAAATGGACGAATGCATTAATGCTATGCAAGAGAGCTTCTCTCCGTCTTGAAGTACCCTGTTACTGCTGCTCCTGTGTAGGACCCCTACAACATGGAGCGGGTGTTCTGGCTGCTGTCGGGGAGAGATGGCGCTCTAGTGAGGGGTATTATGGAGGACTTCCAGAGCTCGCATCAGCACACTCTGCCACAACAGCTCCACACAGTGGTACAGTGGTCATTATTGTCCGTTCTTTCATTTTTATTTTCACTTGAAGCTGCTGTCGATCAGATTTGAAAAGAGAGAGAGAGAGCGCAAAGAAAAGTGGATAGTAGAATGATTTGGAGAATAAACAACCCCCCCAAAAACGGCCTTCACTTGAAAGCTGCGTCGTGTCATCAGATTTGAAAAGAGAGAGAGAGAGAGAGCGCAAAGAAAAGTGGATAGTAGAATGATTTGGAGAATAAACAACCCCCCCAAAAACGGCCATTCGCTCTCTGCTCCCTCCCTCCCCCCCCTCCCTCCTCCCTCCCTCCCTCCCCATGTTCTTCTGTAATTGAGAAGTGTTGCATCATGCCCCTGTGGCTCTCTCACTCTGAATTCAATTAAAAAAAATACCTTTGTTGGTAGGGGGAAAGAACATGCTAAAGCAGCTTAAAAACGGTGTAAAGAAGTCCAAGATGTGTATATTACAAAACGTTGGTAATAGTCTGTAGTAAATGATCCAGAATGTTCTCCTTCTATCCTCCTGTCCCTTACCCTCCTCCAGCTGTCCCAGGCTGTGTCTGCAGGGGCCGTGACGGATGAGGGGATCATTGAGAGCATGAGGAGGTGCTGGGAGGACAACCAGTACCTGCTGTGTCCACACACCGCGGTGGCGGTCTGGCACCACTATCACACACCTCCCAGTGCTCAACTCAACAGGTACGCCCTCATGCCCGCACACACACTCTCTCTCTCTCTACTCACACACACACACACACACACACACACACACACACACACACACACACACACACACACACACACACACACACACACACACACACACACACACACACACACACACACACACACACACACACACACACACACACACACACACACACACACACACACACACTACTATTACAGGTCTTTTATGTTTTGCCTGAATTGTACTGTAACTATGCTTTCTGAGTGCAGTAAATGTGCTTCATATTCATAAATGTTCTATCGCATGTGACTCGCACAAACATAAGAGTAACATAGGCTTATATTGAGTAAATTGTGCAGACACACACACACTCACACAGTTACCTCTTCATCCAATGAAATAGTAATGTGTTCCAAATTTTTCCAGGTGTTACCTAGCAACAGCGTCTCCAGCTAAGTTCCAGTCGGCGGTTCAGAGGGCAGGGCTGACCCTTGACCTGCCTGAATCTCTGTCCTCGCTGGATAAGATGGCCACCCGATGCGAGGGCCTGGAGAAAAGCCAGACCTGGAGCAAACACTGGGAGGACAAACTGAGAGAGAAAATCCAGTCGATAAGCTCTGCTAGGGAACGCAACGTGACCTACTACACCTAAACCCTCATCTATTTAGGAGATCAACTTCTTTAACGTTATATTCACGTTACCTTAATTAAACATTACATTTTCAGATCAACTCAAAACTTACGTTCGAAACATTGAGTAGATTAAGGGAGCGTAATAATTAGTTATCTAATTACACAGTATTTATTTTTTATGAATTGGGGAATGTGACAATGTGCTCCTGACTCATGTTTGTAAGGTTAGGAGAGACAAAACGGCTTTTGTCCTTTTTCCTTTTCTATTGACTGCCATGGACTTTGGTCTCATGCGTGCCACGTAAAATGTTGAATGACTCATCCTACCGTTGTTCATTAGTCTTTATAACACTGCAATATCCTACGAGATTATGAAACACAAAAGGGTTTGTGTAGTACAATGGCGATGGTAGTCTCGTTCTCCTTCAAAGGTTTGTGAAAACCCCAACCACGTATCAAAAAAAGATGATGGTCTACTGAATATATCAGAGTATATATGAATGTATACATTGAGTATGTATATGAATGTGGAGTATATCTTACATAAGACATTACCAAGTACAATATTAAAGGTATTTTGATCATTAAAAAAAGCCTCACATCTGCTGTTTCATTGACCTTAGTAAGCTACATTTATTACAATTGTTAATAAGATTTACAGAATAGGCCATAACCTTGGTTTTGAGGTGATGTGGTTGCATGAGGCAGTGATAAAATAAACTACTGCTGATCTATAGCAGGGACACAAAACCTCTACAATCACTATGCATCAACCAATAAGCAATTAAGAAGACATAACTAGAAATTCATCAGTTCTTCCTGTGCAGAACCTGGTCATATATTATTTCCCAATGTCTGTGAATCGTTGTTCGTTTGTAGGCTACTGCAGGGCTTTTGCAGTACAAAGCTTTTAGTAGTTGGGAAGTGTACTCTCGGGGGGACTTAAGCCCTGGTTTATTGTCCCTGATATCTCGGGAAGGACGTGACAAAGTGACAATGGTGCAACTTGCACCATAAAACATTCATGTACACAACCTTGAGTTTCAGAAAAAAAAGCATAATACGATTAACATAAACCAAGAATTATGTTGCATTTAATTTGATGACAGATTTAAAGATGAAGGATTATGGATTACATTTTGTAGCCCTATAGCTGTACAATATAAATGAAGCCTAGGCCTACAATACAAACATAAAAAAATATTTAGATGGATATTATATTGTCATTTTACTGTAGAGTATTTCGAGCTCTTTAAATGTATGTCATGGTTTGACAGCATCTCTGAAAGCTCCGCCCCTTTGACTGTCGACGCCACCTGCGCCCAGTCAGACAACCAAACATGGCGGCGGGTCCGTAGGGCAATACAGTAAAGCATTGATATTATTATCAATTGTCAGCAGTCATATCAAAAGTGGAACCCTTTGGCAAACACGAATGAAAACTCTCGCTGGATCTACGGTTTCCTGGATTATTTTTTTGTGGTCGTTCTCCTGGGGAAAGTCGGGCTTCGTTCCGCCTAGGGGATCGGTGAGTATTGCTTTCGTGGTTTCGCCATCAGTGGATACCTAAACAAAGCTTCCTGGACAGTGGGGCTGTTTTTTGTTTTTGCCCAGCGTCCCGCACCCCATGAATCACTTCGGATTACTCACCTGATATGTTAAAGAGGTAAACTTGTTTCAGTACAAGGGCGGGATAGTGCCTGATATTTAAAAATGCTTTATTTGTTTCCAGCTCTTGAAGACAGTGTGGATGTCAGCTGACTTTACACTGTGGCCAGACTCTCAAGGTGTCTGCAGAATGTGATAGAGTCTGTGTGTTATATGTTCCTATGTATTCTGTTGACATTTGGATTAAGTTCACATCCAAAATAGCTTTTCGTGGCTGTTAGATAGCGCCTGACATGTATAGCACTCTTTCCTCTTGTACACGGACTGTATACATCTCCCCAGCTCACCCTTTTGAAAACCCCTATTAAAACTATGTGTGAAGTTAGGTTATGCTGCGTGGTGTTATGTTGCAACATTGTAGTACAGGGAAACGAACATAACCGTGCAGAAAATACCAACAGCGTATGAGACTAGTCTGTCGGGTTCAGTAGAGCCAATCAGCCACTGTTTGTTGACATGCTATTCACATTTATTAATAGATAAACATTTCCACGGTGGGCGAAATCCATTAATGCTAGCATGTCTTCTTGAATACTCATGCGTCCTGGCACATGTCCATGTTGGTGAAGTCATGTCCATGTTGGTGAAGTAGGTCTGGGCTTATTGACATTAGGCTAATGGTGGTTACCTTGCCAAAGAACATTAGCCGTATAGGCTATTTGGCCACAGCCTATCTTAAATCACCTGTTACAAACTAATATAAAAGCAAATGATTACATTTTACAGACGGAATACGGAGGTTAATACACACTTTGAGAAGGTGTCCTCTCAGAATTGTTCCCTGTGGCATAGCAGGGGAAGTGAGTGTGTCTCTAGACTTGCTACGTGGCTGCACAACAGACTCCGATAGTAATATACCAAAAGTTGAAGCTGCTGCAAATAGCAATAACAAATACATGAATGTGAGAGAACTGACATTGTTTTGTATTATTTGACAGTATGCAATACTGTTAGTTTTATACCGAGCTAAAACCAAACAAACAACTAAACAACACCTCAAAACCAAGCCCAGTTTGATATCAAGATTTTGAGAATTGAATGGATCTCTTTCTTTTGATCTGTTTTTTTTTTTGCTTGTGATGTGAAGAAAACCTTCTGTGGTCAAGTAATTCAAACAGCTGATGATCAGCTGTTACAGGGCCATGTGGGGCGATGAGAGTGCAACTAGAGGGGTTTGCCTGGAGCGCTGAATGTATAGGACAGCTGAGATGCCCGATAGACCCACCCTCAGGCGGGGCTTTGAACCAGCAACCCCAGTGAGGAAAGAAAAATGTTATAACTGCTGCTATGCTGAAGGACAGCAATCGTCCTGGTTACAGAGGATCAGGTTGTTAAAGGTGAACCAAACACATGCCCTGACGATTGTGGGACCCCTCTTGATTCATTTTCAATAAGCACAGCATCGACACTTAATCAGCAGTGCTCTATTTGACCATATCAGTCAAAAACAGGTTATGCATGTAATAGGATGTGTATTGATTAAAGAGGGCGTTATCTAATGTAAACCAATTGGTTTTGCGATACTTTCACTTCTCTCCTAAAGGAGCACTCATTATATCCCCAGACCTTGAAAAGCATACAAAGCAAGATCCTAAATGTTCGAATAAAGCTCATGGAGAATGAACCATCTTATATTAAATATTCATGGTGACTTTCAGAATAAGCATGGGCTGACTCTGTTTTGCACTTCAATCTTTTCTATTTCGATACAGCGGTTAAAGCAACACATTTCTGTGGTGTAGAACTAGAGCTTAAACCGGCAGCGATCGTAAGAAACGTAAGAAACATCTCGCTGCTTCTTACAGAGTTGTGTAAGATGGACAACTCGTACATTCGAGCATCACAGGTTTACATTTTAGATCAGTTACTGAATCAACTCTTTCACATATTTTCACGAAAATACTTGGTGCCCGGAATGAATGTGAAGAGGAATGTGATAAGCTGCCTCGAGGTTATGATAAAAAGCTTCAGGAAGGTTGGTAGAAATCCCTGCCGACCAAAAACATGTTTGATCTCGTTCACTAATAATTGAGCTGTGATAGCCTGTTAATCATTCAGTCATAACACTCTCCATTCTGTCTCCAGACCGTGATCTCTGACCCTCGCCCCCATCGCCCTCATCCCCCATCCGGGGGGGAGGATGTCCTCGCCACAAGCTTCCCCCTCCTCCCTCCCTTCCCCTGGCCCCCAACCCCCCCCTGCTGCAGCCACCCTGGACTCCCTCTCCGTCTCCTCCCTGTTCTCTGATGGCGACCTGGAGGAGGAGGTGGGGGAGGGCGGGGAGAGAGGAGAGGGAGACGAGGACGACGAGGACGACGAGGACGACGAGGAGGGTCTGGGTGACCTGGAGGTGAACCCGTACGACGGCCTGCCCTTCTCGTCGCGGTACTACGTCCTGCTGGGGGAGCGCCGGCAGCTGCCCGTCTGGAGGCTCAAGTACCGGCTCCTGGAGCTCCTGGAGAGCCACAGCATGGTGGTGCTGAGCGCACCCAGCGGCGTGGGCAAGAGCACGCAGGTACCGCGGACGGGGCAGTCGGCCAGGACCTAGTGAAGTCACACCGATTATTGAGCCGTGATTCGATGATGCGTTTCTGTAACTGTTTTACGATTTTGAATTTTAGGGGAGATTTTATCTCTTGTGTGGATAAAGTTGGTGTTTTGGGTTCTGCTGGTTATTGGTCGTCCGCTATTAGGATGGTACCATTGATTCATCTCCGCTTGGATTACATTGAAGTATCTGCCTCAAAAAAATATGATATTCGATTTTTTGGTAGTTCGGTAGCATAGATTAGCGAGAATCACATGTTTCTATCTTATTTTACCCCACCCCTAGCAGGGATCCCCCAAAACTCCCCCAAGCAAACACGATGCATCAACAATCGAGTTATCTGAACAATTTTGAAGGTTATTCTCTTTCTCTACCCAGTGGGCACGCTTGCTGCCAGTTTTGAAAGAGATCTCTGGTGATGATTACACAACACCTGCAACTAACTCTCCTGTCTTATAATTGCCCCTCAAGAGCCATCTAGAACCTCACTGTGTAGTGTATGGCACGACATTGTGTACGCTCCAAAAATTGATCAGTACAGTCCTAAACCCTTGCCTTTCCCTCACAGATGAGTCAACAATCAGAGGTTTATGAGTGCAATCATGACTGTTCACGTCACCTAATAATAATAATAATCACTTCACCATTCTGAAGGTTACGTTTCTAGAGAGGGTACGTAAACGGCTTGGGGAATGCTTAGGGAATGCCTTACCTCTGGGGCCCAGAGTATGTTTCCAACACATCCATGCTCATATCTCCTCTCTACTCAAATGAGACCTGATAAGACACCGAGAAAGTTCATCATCATGATAGTGTCCTATCGCGAGTTACAGATAGCCTTCATGGTTCAGGAAGGTGTTTTTCAATTCTGTCGTTCATTTGTACCTTTGGGTTGTGTTTTAAGTATTGAATCCGAAAAAGCCTGCTGAAATATACTAAGAGATTGGGCTTGTGTTTATTTTCGACATGTTATAGTATATCTCTGTCGGGAAAGGCATCGACAGGGTCATGGTTATCTTTTGAGTGGATTAAACCATAATTGAGGTTTGGATTCTACAGGTCTGTTGGTGTGCGCCACTGTACTTTCAATGAACGTGGCTGCACAGAACAGCACACAACTCACAGAACGTCATTGATTCAAATGGGCAGTAATCAAATCCTCCATACGGAGGGGGCCGTTTGGAGGATTCGATTACCGCCAAAGTGTGTAGGCTGGTACCTCTGATCAATCTACGAGATTACAGTGACATTGCCGAGCTAGCTCGTTAAGGCAACCTGACGACACATCCCCCGGTCGTGTCCCCGTCTAACACTCATGTCGGGCCCCGCCAGGTGCCCCAGTGGTGCGTGGAGTACGCCCTGTCCCACGAGTTCTCCCAGGGCCTGGTGTGCTGCTCCCAGCCCCACTCGGTGGCGGCGGGCAGCCTGGCCCTGCGCGTGGCCGACGAGATGGACCTGAGCCTGGGTCTGGAGGTGGGCTACAGGGTCCCGCACGACGACAGCTGCACCCCGGACACCCTGCTAAGGTGAGGGACGGGGGCTGTTACTAACAAGCACAGGTACACCCTTTGTTTCATCTAGTGTCTGCGGGGAAGAGCTCACGACGCTAGGGACTGCCGACGGCTAGGTTAGGCTTTCCACATTACCGGAACCACAACGCTTGATGCTTTTATCGTCTGCAGTGGCTGAAGCTTTGCAGCGCATCAGAACTTAAATACCATTGTTGTGCAAAAGTCCTCACCTGTGTTGTGGGTCTACGTGTCACACAGCAGACAGAGATACCAATTGCAGCCAGTACACAATATAAATAACATTATTACATTATTGGTTAATAGTCACATAGTAACAGAATAGTACATGAAGGTCCACTCCCAACTCCCACTATTGTATGAACCCCCCCCAGGACCATGCCCAACTCCCTTCCGAATATCCTGTTTGACTTGAAAGGCGTCTCATTACGGAAGCAAGGAGAAGACTCTGTGTTTAAAGCCTTTCTTATTGTAAAAAGATACATCCTTTGGACCTGTGTGTGTGTGTGTGTGTGTGTGTGTGTGTGTGTGTGTGTGTGTGTGTGTGTGTGTGTGTGTGTGTGTGTGTGTGTGTGTGTGTGTGTGTGTGTGTGTGTGTGTGTGTGTGTGTGTGTGTGTGTGTGTGTCCATCCCGCATACAAAAATGAACACAAATACTATTCACCCTGTAGGTAGATAAGTTTGTTTCTCAGGCGCTTTCTCAGAGGGAGTCGCCCATCTCTTGAGTGCACTGGTTACATGATCTCCTCTTCCATTACCCCAGTACCCGCCCTAACCTCCCATTGTGGCCGGAATTTTATAGTTAAATTGGTAGCAACAGTGTGGCTGTATAACGCGCCTGAAAGATAATCTCTCTCTCTCTCTCACTCTCTCTCTCTCTCCCTGTCTCACTCTCTCCTTCTGGGGCACTAGCGCTTTCCGTTGTGCACTGGTGTTGTTGGAATAAATGATTCAAAGGATAACATTTAATGAATCAAAGTAAATCAAGATTAAAATAGCAAACAGTGAGAGAATGTGTGACACATCACCTGTAGGTGGCAGGTTTTTCTGTGATGCAGGAAATTAAACAGGAAATTAAAAAGGACATGGACCTGATTTATCCTATTCAAAGACCTCTCCATAACTATTGCATTCTTTACAATTCATGTTTATTACATTCTTTGTATTTCATGAATTCGTTTCTTTCATTCATTTGAAGTATTTTTTCTGTATTTGGATATTTTGATACCTCTTTTCTACACTGGGCCATTTAAGCTCTTTGAGGTTCTGATTCCGTCCTTATAATCCATTAGGTTTTTAAGAGCATCCAGTTTTTTTAGACCACAAGTTCACTGTCCGTTTCTCTCCACCTTGAGGCCATTATAAGCCTCTCGGAAAATGTTAAAAGGAGTGGGATTTTCAGTTCAACAGTTGAATCCAAGCCAGACAGAAAATGGGGCCTTTCTCTGAGGAGAAAATGTTTTTGCTTTTCTTCCCACCGGATTCAGCACGAGAAAAGAGACCAGGATCCTTTAACAAAAACCTCTGTACCGTCCGGGGTGGGAGGGGTGGGGTTGATATCCATCCATCCTAATCCATCCTGTGAATCGTTGCCTATCATGCTCCACCCCCCCCCACACTCCAGGTTCATGAGTGACTCCCTGCTCCTGGAGGAGATGATGTCAGACCCCCTGCTGCGGCAGTACGGCGTGGTGGTGCTGGACGAGCTGCAGGAGCGCACCATCCCCACCGACGTGCTGCTGGGCCTGCTGTGCGACGTGTGCCGCCAGCGGCCCCACGACCTCCGCGTGGTCCTCCTCTGTCACCCCTCGCTGGCCCCCCGCCTCGCCGCCTTCCTGGGACCCGTGCCCCACCTCGCGCTGGACTCCGCCCCCGACACCCCAGCCACCCCGCCCGCGGGGGCGTCCGAAGGCTGCCCGGGGCCGGAGCAGGGCCCGGGGGAGGGGGCGGCGGCGGAGGGGGAGGCGCCGGGGACGCGGGTGGAGACGGTGTACCGGGAGCCGGCGGCCGGGAGGGAGCGCCTGGTGGCGGCGTGTCACATGGTCCTGGATCTGCACCGCCGGGGCGAAGAGGGCCACGTCATGGTGTTCCTCGCCAGCGCGCAGGTCAGGACCCCCCCCCTGCTCCACCTGCTTCTTTAACACGGCCCCTTAATAGGAATAAACTATATTTATAGCGCTATCCCCCCTCCAACCTGTCAGCTCCCCCTGACTCGGCCCGTCCGCTTTAAAGCCCTCCACCGACCCAGAGCCACCTCGCTCCACCCGCCCTCCACCCTGCCTCCACCCGCCTGGCACACATAGGGCACTAATCTGCAAAAACATAAATCCTATCTGATCTCACCTGCCCCGTCTCTTCCCAACGCTCCTCTCGCTCCACCAGGAGGTGGAGGAGTGCTCCGCCCTGCTGGAGAAGGAGGCGGTGGCGCTGAGCCCCCACCTGGGCCCGCTGCGGACGCTGCCCCTCCACGCCGGCCTGGGCGCCGCCAGCCAGCGGGTGTACGAGGCCGAGGTCCCCCCGGGGCGGCGCCGGGTGGTGCTGACGGACACCCTGGCCGAGGCGTCCTTCTCCATGCCCGGGATCCGCTACGTCATCGACACGGGCCTGCAGCTCAAGACCGTGAGTCCAGCGCTGAAAGAGGCCTGGGCTCTTTACGTCTCTTTTATTTGTCATATTGGCGTACACTGCTAAACTAGCATGTGAAATAGTGTATATTATGTAATAAGAATACAGTGTAAATATTTATTATAATATATACAATATAAAAAAATGTATATTGTTGGTAAAAGGATGAATTCACTTCTACCAATGTTATTATAGTGGAAAATTGAAGTTAGAATGGAAGTCAGTTAAATGTATGATTCAAGACCGGGTGGTCGGATCAATGTTTCTATTCTTCTTTATTTGTCTTCGTGATAGGTTTACAATCCACAAATACGGGCAAACTCCCAGGTCCTCCAGCCAATCAGCAAGCAGCAGGCAGACATGCGCACGGAGAGGGTCAACAGCTGCCTTAAAGGTAGGACGTCTGAATAGAGGAGATTACCGCCCCCATCAAATCAAATGTCACACTAGCTGTGGTACCGATAATCTGGCCTTTTCATTTGTGTGCATGTATTTTTTTATTTATTTTGACTTTGGGATGACGTATGATGTATAATCTGTGCTCTGCACTAATTAATGCATTATATTCAATATGTGTTGAATGCATTTAGTTTTTTAAACCTCTCTTCCTCTCCCAGGGCTGTGTGTGCGCCTGTACCCCCAGGCGCTGTACCATCAGGGCATGCAGGAGGAACACTGTCCCCGGGTGGTGGAGGAGAACCTCAGCAGACTCGTCCTGCTCCTCAAACGGCTGGACATCGCTGACATGGGACAGTGCAAGTTCCTGGACAGACCTGGTAGCTATATACACGTTTTGTTCATCTATGTTTTCTTTCTGAACAAATAAACGTTTTGGCCCCAAAGCCATGTGTATAAGCAATCCCATGAGCTATCGTCCATCCAACTTTGTGTATCTCTATTTTTCCCGCTCTTCCTCTCTCCTTCTCTTCCATCCTCTCTCATCCCCTCTTCTTCTCAATCTCTGTCCTTCTCTCTCTTGCTTTTCTCTCTTTCTCTCTCTCTCTCTCCATCTTCCTTTTTCCCTTCTCTCCGCCCTCTCTTCCTATCTTCGGTTCCTTCTCTCGTCCTCTCCTTCTTTCTTTATCTCTCACCTCCGTCTTGGTCCTTCGCTTCTCCACCATCTCTGTTCTAAATCTCTCTATCTGTCCCTCTCCTCTCTCCTCAAACTCTCCTCCGTCCCTCTCTCCTCCATCTCTCCCCCTCCCCATCCGTCTCTCCCCTGTCCTTCCTCCATCCCTCTCTCCTCCCTCTCTCCCGTGTCCCCTCCCTCCTCCCTCTCTCCCGTGTCCCCTCCCTCCTCCGCTTCTCCCCTCCTCCATCCAACCCCCCCTCTCTCTCTCACCCTCCTCCTCCCAGCCCCGGAGGCCCTGATGCAGGCCTTGGAGGACCTGGACTACCTGGCGGCGCTGGACGACGACGGCAACCTGTCGGAGGTGGGCATCATCATGTCGGAGCTGCCCCTGGAGCCGCCGCTGGCCAAGGCCCTCATCGCCGCCTGCGAGTACGACTGCGTGAACGAACTGCTCACCATCGCTGCCATGCTCACAGGTAGACGTGTGTGTGTGTGTGTGTGTGTGTGTGTGTGTGTGTGTGTGTGTGTGTGTGTGTGTGTGTGTGTGTGTGTGTGTGTGTGTGTGTGTGTGTGTGTGTGTGTGTGTGTGTGTGTGTGTGTGTGTGTGCGTGCGTGTTCACGTATAACATATTACGTGTGACCAACTGTGTGTGATACCCCACAAGATGTAACTTCTGTGACCTTTGTATCAGGAACCCGTTGAATTCGGAAAGTGTTGATATTTTTTCTGCTAGGGTGTGTGCACCTCCTGTACCTCCTCCTTGTCTTTATTGGCAGATCTCAATTGTCTAGGAACCCAACATACAGGAATGAATACCTCGTCGCACACACTTCATAAAATAGGATAATCTTTCACCTCGGTTGAAACATCAATCTCCATATCTGCAGGCAGTGATTAACTCAAAGCTGTATTCCGTTTCCTCTCCTCAGCTCCTTCCTGCTTCATGACCTCAGCTCCTACCAGCGAAGAAGCTGTGATCTCCCAACGGCGCCCTCTACTGCACGCAGAGGGAGACCACTTCACTCTCATCAATATCTATCAAGCTTTCGTAGAACGTACGTTTCGGGCAATCGTCCTTTTTTAATGATTGAATTAATTGCACGATTTATTGAATATACATCATATACGGTATATTTATACAGTGCATTTCATTTGACCTAAGAGGTTTGTAGATGCGTTATGTTGTGCATGTCGTGAATATTACAGATAAACAGGACGAGGCGTGGTGCACGACAAACTTTCTCAGCTCTGCTGCGCTACGATTGGCTGTGGTGATCCGGGCGGAGCTTCTGGAGGTGATGCAGCGAATAGAGCTTCCTGTGTCGCCCCCCGCCTTCGGCTGTCAGGACAACTGCACCAACGTGAAGCGAGCCCTCATCTCCGGCTTTTTCCTTAAGGTAAGGCTGTGTTTGAGTATCTTATCTTTATATTACATATCTATAACCAATGATATCATATCTTTTTTTATATATATACATTTCACTTATTTTTGATTCAGGAACCAAATGCGTTACAATTACTCTGCAAGTCTTGAGTTTATCCTAAATATCATATTCCTCCTCCAACTTAATATATTTATCATACCAGGTATTTCATGTTTAATGTTTGTATTGTGGAGTATCACCATTAAGATGCATATATTATGCTTCATCCCATATCAAACATCCCATATGAAAAATAAACTCAAAAAACAATGCACGTTTATAAAACCGACGAATACGCATTTAACCAAACATAACATTGAGGAATGTTCTTTACCGGCCGGTCTTGCCCTGATTCATCGCAGCAAGCGGAGTGCCTTTCCCATCCCAGCTGTTCCACTAGTGTTAAATCATCGTCCGTCCGTCCCCCCCGTCAGGTGGCCCACGACGTGGACGGCTCGGGCAACTACCTGCTGCTCACCCACCGCCACGTGGCCCACCTCCACCCCTTCTCCTCCTACCTGTGCAGCCAGCCCGCCTCGGACCCGCCCCCCTGGGTGCTGTACCACGACTTCACCATCTCCCACGACAACTGCATCTGCACCGCCTCCCACGTGCACCCGCACATGTGAGTTCGGCCTCTAGGACGGGGTCATGGGCTGGGTTTATTCAGCTTGAAGGAGGACCAGACCCCAAGCGCCGCTTGTGTGTTGGTTTGTGTTGTGTATTCCGACCCCCTCTATAGGTTGAACAATGCATTACCTGCATTACATTGGCTGATATGGTAATCTCTCAAATCAGTCACATGGCAAACAACCTCAAATCCACTTGAAAATGGGCGTTTCCCTTTCGGTCGCTTCATATTTGCTCAACTAATCATGTTGCTGGCGGCGGGGGATTGGTAAGCTTAGTTGTAATTGGCAAACACAAACTCCGCCAGCAGCTGCAAACTGTAAAAAGAGTGTCCGCAAAGGATTCAAAACCGCACCCTGTGGACTGGCCACTGCAGAAATACCAGAAGTGTAACTTGCATGTCTGTGGTTAACCATTAACCCTAATGTGTGTGTGTTTGTGGGTGTGTGTTTGTGTGTCGTGTGTGTGTGTATGTACGTGTATGTGTGTGTGTGTGTTTGTATGCGCGTGCGTGTGTGTGTATGCGTGTACATGTGCGCGTACGTGTGTGTGTGTGTTTGTGTTGTGCGGGTGGTTGTGGTTGTGTGTATGTGTGTGTGTGTGTGTGTGTGTGTGTGTGTTGTTGTGCAGGCTGGTGGAGCTGGCTCCGCAGTACTACCTGGGGAACCTGCCTGCGAGCGAGGGGAAGGAGATGCTGAGGGAGCTGAGGCAGACCCTGGAGCAGGACCGGGTGTCGGGGGAGGGCGAGGCTCTGCTGCACAGCTACACCCACCCCAGCCTGCAGGAGCGCAGGGGCGAGGGGCACGACAGCCAGGACAATAATGACATCTGCGTCCTCCAGTGAAGGAGGGTCACTCTCAGCATCCAGGAATTCGAGAAAGAAAGTCGAGGAAACGGAAGCGGGGTATTCCCGATGCGGGATTAGCGCCGTCTCTCCTTGACCCCCCCCCCCCCCCTCAAGAAGTTAGCGCCTTCCTCTTTTGTTTGTCCCTTTTTTTTGTGGCTTTGAAGGAATTCCTCGTCTCTGGGAATATGTACGCACGGAAGTTATGTGTCGGTTTGACTTTTATCACGTGAGCTGAGACGTTTTTTTTTATATTTGTTCGCAAGGGTACTTTTCTCTCGAGTCTTTAAATCACTATTTTAGATAATAGGAATAAAACAGAAGTAATATATTTGGAATAAATCTAGAACCTTCCTTCAGAGGGGAGATGCTGGACCTCAGAGAACACTAAGGTTAAATGGCGTTCCATGCAGACGCCCAGAGAGAGATCTGAACTGTGTATCTCAGGGCTTTACGCTGTGCTGCGGTGCTGATAGAAACCTATCACTCCAGTTCTGCGGTTTAAAATCCATTGTTTTTATACTGTTTGTACAGTTTGGGTACATATCCTCCTTCCTTTGCATATGATGAGTCCCTCCCTTTTTTCTTTCCAGCAATGAAGTGTGAATATTGGTATGTGTTTGTGTAAAGTGAAAATATATTGCCTCTATTTAATTTGAAAAACAAATAAAAACAATTGCAATTATCTTTTTAAGTTAATTGGTGAATTTTCTTTTCACATTCATATGAAAGAAGGGAAAGTAGTTGAGTATAGTTGCCTGTAATGCCACCAACCTGGCTGCAAACCATTTAAATGTATAACATTTAACAAGAAAGGGGGAACACATGAGAAAGCCATGGATTTTGATATGTCGTTAATTTGCTGACTAAGCAGAATTGTTAATATCCCAGATTGTAAACAAGACAGACCAAAAGAGTTTCTGTGGATTGGCCACATGCAACACGCACCAAAAGTCAAATTGTAAAACGTTATTGTTTATTCGGTTCAATACCTTACCAGGACATATACGTAAAGTTTAATTTAGTAAGTTGTTGGCGCTGTTTCTCACATTCCTCAATTATGTTGTACATACCTGACCCTTTTTGTATGGAGTATTCCAATATTTTTTCTGATTTACTTATTAGATAAGATTCAAATTAAATTGATATAAACCGCTAAGAGCAGATAATAATAAGAGCAGAGAGAGAAACTGCACAATGGCAGTGCTGGCGTAGTTGAATCGTTTCAAGGGGACGATGACAGGCATATCCTGGGGCTCCACTGGTGTCCAAAGGTCCTGCTGCTGCTGCTGCTGCTGTATCCACATTAGTTCAAACAGCTCCCTCTGCTATATACAGAGGCTTAGATCAACTGAAAACAAATGACATCCCAAAGTAAGCTCATGGGTTACATTGGAATTTTTATTTTGCAAAATAAACCCGCTGAACCTAATGAGCTATTTTTTCAAAGCCACGTGAAAAGGCCCTACATTCAAAAGGGTTGGGTGTAAATGCTAAACTATTCAACGCGTCCAAAGCCGTCCATCCAACCACGAACACGAGTTTGTTAGCAATGTACACATAGATACATACAAGCATAACCTGAATAAACCGCCCTTATTTAGTTGTGCTGGGTTAATACAATTGTCTTCTGTTTGAAGCAAGATTCCACTTGCAAAAAAAGGGATTATAAGATTTTCATGAATAATTGCACAATTTAAGTAAAAATAGAAGTAATAAATGTATCAATGAGAGGGACACTTATGTTGTGCGTGTATTATATTATCTAGTATCTGGAAGGTTGCAGAGAGGTCAAAAGAACACATTAAAATAATAAAGTAGGCAATTATTGTGTACTTACTTTGTTTGAACTAATGCTTTGAGATAAAAACAAGAATTTAAAGAGACCCTTGACCCTAAATGAACTGGAACACTAATAAACACGGTTTGAGACAACACGGTTTACAAACGGCAAACTTTCATCTTTTATTATTGCAGCTCCACACTCCACAACGTTGGTACGGACACCGGAGATTTGAGGCTTCAGAACAGTGCATTAAAAACTACGCATACCAGCCGGCCAGTCAGAGCACAGACCTTTGTCACAGAGGTGTATAAGGAGGGGCGAAAACAGGTGTTCAAAGGGTCTTAAGGCGATCGCTTAAGTCCTAAAGAAGATGGGAGCGTGGTTGTAAATTCACAGAAAAGCGTGGTTAGTTTATTGCTTGCGGGAGACGTCCTCTAACTTCTCCTCGGTGGAGGTGTTCTTTGCCATGGCCTTGGCTGGCTGCTTCTTCAGGGCCGCTTCCCTCATGGTGTGGTACACCTCCTCGTTCTGCTTAAACATCTTCAGCTCCATCTCCGTCTGCCTACGCATGGACTGCGGAGAAACACGGAGACGCCGTGGTCACATACGGACAGCCTGGTACCGCACGGTGAGGTAGGTTGACATGCTGCATGAGTTCGATGATAACGGGTTCATTGATCTGGGGAACGTCGACCCAAACCGAGTGTGGATCTGTGGTTATGGTGATTCAATTAATTTGCAAGGTTGCGTGGACTATGCCTTTGAAAACAGCTGTATACAAAATAATTTGAACTTTCTCCTTATACATATATTCCCAACAGTGCCAAATGTTGTCATAATGTAATGACAATGAACTTGGTTTTGGACAGGCCACCTATCCAAAGAGTTTGCGGTGATTGGCCAAAGTTGGCCAGCATCAATTTGACCCCTTGGCCAGCTAGACACTTAATGCGACCCCAGCCAACGACCACAAACCGGTACGGCACACTAGCCTGGTCTGCTTTATTGGCGTTTGTTGGGGGCATTAGGCAGTAAGCACCTTCTATAGTATGCCAATCTCTGATCCAAACTGTGCTTATTCAGAACAACAGAGAGTTCTGCGCCTCAACTTCGAATCAAAGCCAACCCTTTCAACCCAGACCGAGCTCAGACCTTCTCCTCGGCCACTAACCCCCTCCCGTACCTCCAGGTCCTGGGTGATGGGGTGGTTGGGCCCGTGGGTGATCAGGAGGATGCCGTAGGCCTTGCAGATCAGCTCGTGGCCCACCTCTATCTGGCCCGCGTGCCAGTGGGTCACGCCGGCCCGCATGATGGCCATGCCCAGCTGAGCGTTGGTGGGGTGAAGCAGCGCCCTGTTGGGACACAGATGATCACTATATGACTGGAGGAATAACCGCACCTTGGGGATGCATTCCCATAATATATTCTGAATCAGAGAGAGCTTTATTGCCATGCAAGTTTGCATATACAAGGTATTTGTTTCTGCTATGTTTATGTGTGTATGTGTGTGTGTGTCTGTGTGTGTGTGTGAATATGTGTGTGTGTGTGTGTGTCTGTCTCTCTAAGTCGCTTTGGATAAAAGCGACTGCTAAATGCCCTAAATGTAAATGTCTGTCTGTCTGTCTGTCTGTCTGTCTGTCTGTCTGTCTGTCTGTCTGTCTGTCTGTCTGTCTGTCTGTCGTGTCTGTCTGTCTGTCTGTGTGTCTGTTGTCTGTCTGTCTGTCTGTCTGTCTGTCTGTCTGTCTGTCTGTCTGTCTGTCTGTCTGTCTGTCTGTCTGTCTGTCTGTCTGTCTGTCTGTGTGTGTGTGTGTGTGTATGTCTCACATGTATCCGTCGATGGTCTTGCGGGAGTACGCGGCGGCCTCAGCGAAGGCGTGCATGTAGGAGAGCACCTCGCTGACGGTGCTCTGCAGGCGGAGCTTATAAAGGTGGGTGTCGGCCAGGACGTTCTCCTGGGCGGAGAGGCACTCGCCGCACAACCTGGCAACCTGAACACGTTTAGTTGTTTTTGTTTAGGGAAAGGAAATCGATGGATAGGGATCTTTCTTTTAAAAAAAAAAAAAGGGAAAAAATCGTAATAAAATGGAGTATCAATAAAGTTAAACAAAACATATGTATACAAAATGTAAAAGGGATATTCTTTTCAAAAATAATAATAAAAAAATATTAATAAAATGGAGAAACAGTAATGTAATACTCCCCCCCAAAATATTTAAAAAAATACTAAAAAAGAAACCCCACATTTTAACAATAAAATGCTATAAACAACGTACCCCATGGAAGTCTCCCTGGAGACGGCATTTTGCCACCTTCTCCAGACACTCCTCACTGGAGGTGGTCACCTGCTTAATGAGCTCAGCAGATGGCTGGAGGGACAGAGACATGGTGAGATTAACATGCTTTAACGAGCTGACTAACTATTTCTACATTATTTCACTATTGTATGATAGATACACCATGACGGCCCTAAATAATGTTGCTCTTCAAAAAAAGTTTGATACCTCTTAACAAATGATCACGCTCTACACATGTGATCAGATAGTTAGTAGATACAGCATTAGCCTATCTCACTAGAAGGGCATGGCATGGTTTGCCAAGGACTGCCAAGGACATTCAAAATAGCTGTCACAAGACCACTGCTGATGGAACCCATTGGACTTGGTTTGGCCCAATGAACAGACATCGAAAACACATAAAAGCCTTGCTCATTGTGTTTTCTGTATTACCCGATAACATAATCTTTCATAATGTTTATTTTTTATTGACGGGGCTCCATTGGCGGAAACAAGACCAATTTAGTGGGTTGTTACTTTGAGGACATAGGAACCTGGCCTAAGCTTTAATGGCTACTCTGGTTAGTATAAGCACACATACCCAAATTGGTTGTCCACTGAACCTGTTAGGATCAAACCATATCCTAACCGGTTTGCCATTAAACCTTCTAGATCAAGTTAAAGCCTTCTTTCTCTTCTTGTCCTTCTCTTTTTTTATGATACATTGCTCACATTCCTTTGACATGCAGGCCTTCCTGTGAAAACAAACAACCATATCTTTCTCTCACTTTGCTTCCCTCCCCCTCCTTAGTGGCCATCATCAGGTCATCTTTAATATGCTCGGTACAGTGCTTGCAGGTGCAGGTAAAGTGGTACTGCTTCTTCAGTATGCGCTGGCGCTCGGCAGACAGGTTCAGGAAGTCCACGTAGCTCACTGTGAGCTCCACACCCTCCGCAACCTTCTCCAGGGCACGCAACTCAATCCTACAAAATAAAAGCACGCCAGCATTGAGCGAGTGTGTGCGTCAACTCAGGAGTTAAAATAGTTTATTTAAACTCTTTTTTAAATAGTTTATCGTAAAGAAAACAAAACTCTTTTAATAAGTTCAAAGGGTTTATTTTAAACTATTTTAAGAGTTTATCTTAAACTCTTTTTTAGGTAGGATGTTGTGTTCACAAGACATAACCTTTAAACCGGTGTCAATGAATAAGCTCAGACCAACCTTCTCTTGGAGTGGAGGGCAGGGTTCAAGGCTGACTGACTTGAAAAAACAAGGGGGAAAAGCGTGTTTTTATCCTCCTCTCTCACAGCCTATACTCTCAGAATGGAGGAGATCCACGCGTGGTTGTCCGACATACTTGCCGTGGTTGAGGATGACGGTGCAGTTAGGCCAGCAGTCGTGGTTGACCATACACAGGTTGGGGAAGAGGCCGACGCCCACAGCCTGAAGACCCCTCTGGTCACTCAGGGTGAAGGCGTTGCACTTGATCTGCGAGGAGAGCCATCTCGTTAAGTCAAAAACACAAACACAAAAAGGGGTTCATCCAATCTAATCAAAATATTGACAGAGCTCTGTCAATAAAGTTTGATTGGATTAGATGACCACCTTTTTGTGTTTGTGTTTTCGACTTAAACACAAAACACACTTCATACAAAAATAGTTTTATGTTAGCTGTTAACTTGTTAGCCAAGATATTTTATTTAATGATACATTCACATTATATGTGACCTAATCTTAGACTATTTCTACTACTTAATTTAAACAAGCATATTTACAATGCCGAAGATGTGTGAGATGTATTCTACTGGCTGCGGCTTCCGGGGGTTCTTGGGCCAGAAGTCCATGAAGTTGTGGACGTCGATCTGGAGCTCCTCGCGGTCCTCATCGGTCAGGTCGGACACGTGGTCCACCAGCTCGTCCACCGAGGTCAGCTGACCGTCCGAGACCACCCCCGTCTCCCTCTGGATGCGCCACAGCATGCGCGCCGCCAGGCTAGCAAAAAAGGTTTGAGAACGGGCCGTCATTTGTGGCAGACGAATCCAATGTAGAAATGTTCCGATACCATTTTTTCCTTCCCGATACCGATTCCGATTCCTGAACTTGAGGAATAGTTGAGTTTTTTCAAACTACATCATTAACATTTATAGTCTATAATAATGCTACTTACTACAATAATACATTTATATTTTTTCAGTTAAGCGTCCATGCATCCATGTTTTTGCGACTTAGTAGCTAAAACGCACGTAGGTCGGAAATGAGGTTTCCCATTCCGACCATTACGAACGCAGCATAACACTGCATGTGTTTGTGAAGTTCTTTGTCTGTGTAGTAAATTAGCTAACCATGTGATGGTATCCATCGGTGCATAGACTTGCATAGTCACGACACCAGTATCGGAGGATTTTTTAATACTTGTATTGGTATCGAAACAACTCTAATCCAATGTATTGTATCCCTTACAGGGGCGTGTCCAGGAGGGGGTGTGGGGTGGCACACTCCCTTCCAAATGTCCATAACATAACCAAAACCACTAAAAGCCTTTCCCTCTAAGTCTAAGAGCTTGTAGTCGTTTCAATCATCTGAAATGTTCTGCAATCCTTACCGGACATTTTCGCTGGGCGCGCTGCCACTGCTCCTGATGGCGGCGCACTCCTTCTTGTGTTCGTTCCAGCAGGCGGTTTGGCAGGTGCGGTCGCAGTAGTGGGCGAATTTACACTGAACACAGCGGTGGAGGTTGGCCTGCTGCCGAAAGCAGTTGTGGCACACCGCAGTGGACAAACTATAGAAGACAGAAAAGGCAGGATAGTGAGATGTATGGATAGGCATCAGAACCACTTAAAGGTGACGTTTATACGACCAGGTGTGGGTGTGTCTGCCTCTCCTGACATCACAAGTCTAGTTGGACACACCCACTTGTGATGTCAGAAGAGGCTGATTTTCAAAAACGGCTTATAATGACTAATCACACTGGTGGTTTAATCTGTCACCTTTAAAGGCGCTGTAGGTGAGATTTGAGAATTTTAAAGAGGGAGAGGACTCCTTGCTAGAGCACCTTTAAACTTACTATAATCCTTCATCATATAGGTCAATATGTCCTTAATCCTTGCTAAGACAATTTAAGAAGAAATGACTGTTGTCAACAATGATCATCAACAATGATGATTTTTTTGCACCACATTTTGTTTGTTTGGTATATACAGTGATTGTTTTTATTGTGTCTAAAGTTACAGTGAGAATCGATCAATAGACCTTTGAGTAATGAATAACTGAAAAGCTTTGGTACCTCAAATACTTCACAGTAGAAACCATTACTTTACTATTAACTACTTTAATAACAAACATCATTGTCGTCTGGTGTTTATAATTCACTTAAACTCAATGTGCGTCAAAGTGGTCCACTTTTGGGACAGCCATATTTGCATCAGTTAGGATTTGCCTTTTTGTAACAGACGAGATAAAAAAAGCACTTCTTGATGTTTTTAAAAGTACTTTCTCCATTGCGAGCCGCCATACTTTGTAATGCAGAGGTTGTCTGAACTTTCGCACATCAAGCTTCAACACAAATTCTGTACAGCGTTGAAAGCCTTATGGCCTGGCCCTGTGTACACACCAGACCCAAGATAGAGGCCCGAGGAGCTTCTGTGTAAACTGTTTATTCACCAGCGTCCGCTATTTCCATTTAAAAGCAGAAAGCGAGACGAGCCAGCGCCTTAATGCTTGTAATGATGAATTTGGCCTCGAGACAATCTCTGTTGTAGCTTGTTTGTGTATAAGCAAAAAGGGCTACTGTGACACACACACACACACACACACACACACACACACACACCACACACACACACACACACACAACACACACACACACACACACACACACACACACACACACACACACACACACACACACACACACACACACACACACACAGCACCCGCATTCAAAGACAGACAGAAACGCTAATACACATACACACTCAGACACATGTGCACATACACACACACGCACGGATATGCATGCAAGAAGCCGATATATAAATATATATATATATATACATGCACACAGGTTTTGGATAGCTCCTGTCAGTCTTACATTAGGCAGATATCTTGGATGCATGCTTGTGTGAGCCAAGGTAGATACTAGCTCTTATATGGTTCTAAAACTATGCTAGCAGATCATGGCTACAAACTCCAAATCCAACTGAACATTACACATTTCAACAACATGCACTCGAAAAAAGAGGAAAAGTTCTATCAAGTTCAATTAATCAACAATAATTATCTTCTCCCGCTCAAAATAGTCAATGGCAAACATCGTTTGAAAGAGAATCGACGCATGAAACCTTTGATAGGCCAGAACCTGCAATGTCCACGATCAGACTCAGAAGTAAAATCGAACAAATGTTTTAACAAATTAAATTTTAACATTATAAACTGTCAGAATTTATAAAAAAAACTGGAGAAAAAAAAAACGCAGACTCGGAAATATGACGTCATGCAATCATGCAAAAACCACTGCCTTAACACGTATCAATGACATCACAGCTCCGGCCTCAGTCCCTCCGCTGACATCAGCTAAACACGGGACCGCATATCCAGTCCTACAAACCTCTTCTCTCTCTTAATCTAAATAATCCGCCGTAACTCTTGTAACACAGGACTGCATCCTCCTACCTGTCGAAGACCACGGCGGAGAAGCTGGGCTCAGCGAACACCACGTCCCCGGCCAACAGGTCCCGGGTGGCCTTCAGTCCCCGGCCCTTCACCCCGGCGTCAAACACCTCCACGTTGTCCATCGTCCCAAGAGTCATTGTACACACACACACACACACACAAACACCAAACAGTTAGGTGAGAGACAGAGGGAGAGAGAGAGAGAGGGAGTGGGGTGTGAGTGAGAGATTGAGAGAGAGTGAGTTGATGGGGGGGGGGGGGGGGGTCAACAGTTCTGGTTGGAGTCTTCGTTGACAAACCTTTTGGTACCTGGCTCTCTTCAACTGCAGCCCGAAATAGCCTCACCCTCTAAGGATTTCGTCACCCAGGGGGGGAGAGGCAGTGGGGACATATAGGTGGGGCGAGTGCTCTCCCATGTTTGGGTCGGACCAGGTCCCTCATGGTGTATTTTGGTCTGGGCAGCTGTGGCTGTCAGTATGAGTCTACATAAGACTCATGACAGGAAGCAGAGCTTCTTGAAACACTTTACTGTGTGTGTGTGTGTGTGTGTGTGTGTGTGTGTGTGTGTGTGTGTGTGTGTGTGTGTGTGTGTGTGTGTGTGTGTGTGTGTGCGTGGCAGAAATAACACAAACTGTACGTAAACAAATCGGATTCCTCTGGACCTTCTTTACTTCTAGAGCTTGTCCAATTCATTACAAATCCCTTTTTATCTCATCCAACTTTTAGTGAACCCTGTTTTTGTAAAAAAGGTACATTCAGCGTGCATTGTTCATCCTGAAGGGAATTGTTTAATGTCAATGTCATTTTGAGCAAATATGAAGCTTTTGGGAAAGCTAGAACACACTAGCTTGTCATAGTAGTCAGTGCTGTGAGTATGGGACTGCCTTTCAAGATGAAATGCATCTGTGTATCTTTTCCTGTAATGGCATTGGAGGAATGCGTCTACGTGTGCGTGTGCATATGTGCGTGTGTGTGTGTATGTGTGTGTGTGTGTGACAACATTCCACACAATGCAATTTGTCTATTCATTGTATTTGTGTCGGCGTCACAGTGATTACGCCATACAGGTATTTTTTGGTTTGGGTTTTATTCGTTTACAGTTTTGTAGAGGAATGTATGAAGCAGATTCTGGGCAAACACTACTAACATTAAGAACAGGTAGTAAGCTAAGACTAAGTAAACAATAGTGACCAGTTGAGTTACAGTTAAGGCACAATGACAGTTATCTTACAACAGACTAACAGCACAAATTTAGGATTGTAGAAAATAAACACATAATTATATACCTCTGGTTCCTTGGGTTTGGTTGGAAACATAGTGCAGTGCATTCATATGCCATTTCACACTGATCAACAAAATTCTATCATTAACCAATCAAAGTACTTTTGAAACCACGTCATTTATAATGATCGTTCAATAATACACCCTTACTCCTCCACAGTCCGATGGCATTACAGATTGTAAAAATATATATTACCCATTCAACACCGGACCTTCGAAGGTTACCTGTTAAAAGATTTGGACTCAAACAGTAACTAAAATCAAATTTGAAACATCTCCTAGACGTCGTAAAAGTCGACGTGTGCTCCGCTGGTGTATTCGTCTTTGAGCAGTAGCGCCGTTAGCTTAGCGCAGGATGCTTCACAGGTGAGCAGTTGGCCCTTGGAGAACATGTCTGCGAAGGTGTTCCTGAGATTGTCGTCCTCCGTGAGGGTCCGGGCTTCTATCTGCATGTCGGTGTCGAGCGGGCCTGGGGGCAGAAGGGGAGAACCAGGGTTAGCAGGGTTACCATTTCATCCAGCATTACATTACATTCTTATTACCCACGATAATAACCAACTGCTTCTAAGTCTCACACTTTATTTGGATATTTTTGCCTACTGAATATTGGTTGATTAGCAACGATCTAATCAATAGAATGTGGAAAATGGAGACAACAGTAGCGAAATAAGAAAAATCATGTTGTATCATGTTGTCATGCCATGGGCACAGTTGTACTGATGGAAATGTATTAACAAATTTGGTATTTCTTATAAAAATCAATTTAAAAGCAAATTTGACATTTTATACAGATTCAGGCTGAAAGTAAAATAAATAAATGTAAATATATAACATTATATATATTAATAAATACAAATATGCTCAAAGTATACATGTCTGCGCATCTACCCAGGTTTTTCGCTCATATGGGCGCCCGTATCTGAAACATTGACGATGACGACGATTATGAGGCCTTTTGTGACCATGCAAATAGTAGGCCGTTCAATTTTTCAAGGGACAACACAGGTTGAACGTCAAACTTGAGCTCCCAAACAGACGTCTCACCGGGGGAGTAGTTGACCACCCTGAGGTCGGGGCTCTCCACGGCCAGCACCTTGAACATCATGTCTCGGGCCGCCTTCCCGCTGCAGTACAGCCCCCAGGACTGGAAGGGCTCCAGGGCGCAGCGAGACGACACGTTCACCACGGTCCGCCGCAGGCCCTCGCGCCGCGGGAACGCCTCCAGCACGCCGGCCGTCAGGCACACGGGCGAGCTGAGGTTGAACGCCATGTAGGAGGTCACCTCCGCCATGTCTGTTAAGGTCTTGGCGTAGCGCAACGCCCCCAGAGAGCCTGGGGAAAGTGATTATGAATGAAAAGGTTTATGGGATGTAAACAATAAGCCGTAACAAACGTTTAAAAGGTGACATATTATACCATCAGGTGTGAGTGTGATTTGCCATTACAAGCCGTTTTGAATATCTGCCTTGTAATGGCTAATCATGCATAATATGTCCCCTTTAAAGTGATTCAGGTATCAGGCTTCCTAATCCTAACTAGAAAATGTATTTCCTGCAGAGAACGCGGTGAGAAGTGTAGTTTAAAATACGCGTGGAGGTCAAAGGTCAAATGATGGAGCAAGTCTAAAAACTATCCTTTAGACTTTCAATATCACAAGTAAGTGCTGAGTGGAGTAAATGACTCCTTGTATTACAAGGAGTTATTCATTGTAATATCTTCAACAGTGTACTTGCTTGTCCAGGAAGATGTCTGCACACATGCTTCTGCGTATGCGAGTTTGTTTGTTAAAAACAATGAAAAGTGCACCCCTAGTGGCCAATTTACAAATAACTTTACAGATTGTGCTAATGAGCTACACTCACTGCCTGGTATTTACTGGTGCAACTGAACATTAATGCTTTGAGCTATCTAATACACTACCTGAACCAAAAGATAAGCTGCATTCAACACAATGCCGTCAACTTTTTACTCTGTTAAAAGAAATCCACAATCAGACTCAGAGGTTAATTTTCTCAATTAAACAATCATTTAATTGTATCAATTGTAGTTACATGTCATGTCAAAACATGACATAAGTTGCATACATGTCATTTTCGAAACATGACAAGCAACTTCACAGAAATCCATTTCAGGAAACTAAGAAAAACTGGTTAATGAGGACTGAGAAAGTCATCTTCCTACTGGCTTCATCACCAGCAGCCTCACAAACAGGATAGGCCTAAGCGCCCTGTCTCCACAACAATACTACACACACTAAGTCCACACATGACTACAGTTCAATCTGTCTCCTTTCCCACAAATCACTGTCCAATCACTACCACCTTTCCAAAATCCGTCTGAACACGAAGACCGGTTTGTGAACACAGACCCTGAGACGAGATTGATTGATATGGATTAGTTCTTGAAACCCCGGGACAACATCAGAAACGCACAGGCACGATGACCTGGCCCAGTCTCTGTGAGATGACTCACTTGATCACAAAAGGAACGAGAAGATGAGAATCGGATGAAAACCGTAAAAAAACTGGAAATGCCGTCTGGGTTGACATGGGTCAGACATGTCTGCTCTGGCCTTAACTTGGGAATTTCACCCTTTTTGCTGAGAAACTCTCACATTGTATACTGACAGGGATACACTTTCGGTGTGGCACAAGTCTTTTGTCAACTTTTGGAAGTTGTTTCAAAGCGAATAAAAAAACGAATAAAAAATATTTATCACAACAAACTTTTGTTTCTGATTTATTGGCTGCAATGCCCTTTTCCTACGAGCTTGGCAGCTGGATGGGCTGCGCAAGAGGCCTCTGCATCACCATATTGCTCTAGTCTGTAGCTCATGTTTGTCATCTTTGTTCAACTAATTGCAGTGCCATCAGGTGGATCTTTATTCTACAATAAACGGCAACACCAGCTGATATTGAATGTTGACGTAAGAAAGGCGTTAGTGCCCCAGGTACAGACGGTTTGTCTTATGGACATTGATCATCGAATAGCATGCCATGACCATCCCAGCACTCTGCTATTTCATGTCAATCATTTTCGTGTGATGAGTCGCAAGGGACATAATGGTGATCTGTAGTTTAAACCAAGTGTTGAATCTTGTTTCTTGTTGTTTGACATGTGTGAGAAAACCAGGGGTATCCCATGATTATCTAATTTGCAAAATTATCTTTTAAATGGACAAACATCATGTGTAATAGATGGCACAATTCAAACGGCAACCAAAAAGGTATGTCCCTCGCATCCCCAGCATCCCCAGCATCCCCGTGACGTAGGCTACGTTCAGTGATTCAGCGCTCTTCTGGTTCTGCTGCTTTGGTCTAATCTAATAGCTACATTCGGCAGTAAAAGTCTCCTGATGTAGGGTATAATAAATAAATAAATAAATAAATAAATAAATAAATAAATAAATAAATAAATAAATAAATAAATAAATAAATAAATAAATAAATAAATAAATAAATAAATAAATAAATAAATAAATAAATAAATAAATAAATAAATAAATAAATAAATAAATAAATGTTGAACACTGACACTCACCGTGTTCAATAAGCCTACCGCACTGCATACAAAACCGTAAATCTAGTGTCTAATTCTTCTTGGTGTAATCAATGTCATTATGGAAGAGACAGATTATTGACAAACGAACATTGGCCGACAAATAAATACTTTTCCCCTGGTCAAAAAAGCCAAATAAATGCCATAATATCCTTAAAGCGCTGAACATTTTGATATTTGAAAAGGTTTCTGTAGGCTAGCTCAAAGTATACAGAGGTAGTAGACTTATTGCTGCTTTCGGTTATCTTACATGCATGCATCTCGCAGAAGATTGTTTTCCCTTACCTGCATTATTGACCAGTATAAGGTGATCAAAGTCTTCAGAGGAGTGTAATTTGACCGCCTTAACAACACTTTCCACCCCCTCTTTCCCTCCCAGATCTGCGACTACATATTCAACAATGACGCCCGCTTTTCCAGCTTTCGAGGCGGCCAGTTCGGCTTGGAGCGCCTGCAGGGCTTCGGCATTTCTAGCGGCTAGGACCAGCACGGATTTTGGCTTGACCAGCTCGGAGATCTGGAGGGCTGTGGTTCGGCCGAATCCGCGAGAAGCTCCGGTGATGATGCACAAGGCTCTCCCCAGGTCTTTCGCGTCGAGGGCTTGCATTGTTGTCAGGAGATGTCAATTGAATGCTGGTAAAAAAGCACCAGGGAACTAAGATAGTAGGCCTATGCGTATTGCGTGTAGGCCTATGTTGTTAACGTAGATATGTTCACTGTCTACTTAAATAACGTGGCGCCATAAAACACGCCCCCTGGAGATTAGAAACGTATGAGTCACCCCTTCACTGCTCCCGTTGAACCGTAGAAGAGCTGAACTGTAGCATAATTGTTCATCATTGTTCATTCTGGTGTGTTGTTCTTGGAGCCAGGTGTGGCTGTAGGTTCAAATGTATTGCAACAGTGACATGAATTAGGTTAAATTCGAGGTGGGGAAATGTATAGGCTACTGCAGGGTTAATGATCTTTCCACCAACAAGACATTAGAACTTTGCACTTTTAAATAAATCGTTTTTTTGTGTCCAATCCTGTCGCCGAATCCTGTAGATCACATGACAACACATCAGACAACACATCCTGTTGGCAGCCCCTCCCCAGGACCCAGCCAATGAGAACAGATTTTAGGGCACACTTCACTTTTTCACAGGGCTCCCGCTTCAAAGTGCCACCCTGCAGAACTATGGGTAAGACGATGGGTTTGTGGGGGTAAGGCGAGGTCACCAAGGCCCCCAGGCTTGGTAGTAGCCTACCATTTAGCAGGAATATTAGGGATAATACAGGTTTTGGGGTGTTGGAAAATCAGATAATCCTGAATACCAATGACTGTGACTTCATCATTTAAATACAGTTTTTGTTTACTTTTTTAAAATATTTTTTTTGTATTTTGTAGATGATTTTGTTTGTGAGAAAACTGTATTGAAATACAGGGGGATAATTGTTCCACTTGTCAAAATGTCAGTTAATACTTGTCTTTCCTTTGTTATCGATTATTAGAACATTACAAACAATGACAAATACAACATCCTAAATACTTCTGACAAATCAGTGGCATAGCGCAACGCCCCCAGAGAGCCTGAGAAAAATGATTACAATTAAATGGTTTATAGGATATAAACGATAGACCCTAACTAACGTTAAAAGGTGACCTATTAGACCACCAGGTGTTATTTATGGATTCTGATTAGATCTTGATTCCCCAGGCCAACATCAGAAATGCACAGTCACGATGACCTGGCCCAGTGTCTGTGTGCGTTGACTCACTCAATCACAAAGGAGATTGAAGATGAGAAATGGATGAAGCCTGAAAAACCAGGAATGAAGGTTTGGGTTGAGGGGTGGAGGAGGGAGATGGCAGACATGTCTGCTCATGGCCTTAACTGGGGTATTTCGCCCTTTTTTGCTGGTGAAACCCCCCACACTGTATCCTGACAGGGATACACTTTCCGTGTAGAACAAGACAAATGTACGGTCAAATGTTGCACTTCCAGAGACATCGAGACAGAGGTTAACCACTTGGCAGATATGGCACTGGATGGGCTTCGCAAGAGGCCTCTGCATCGCCATATTGCTCTGTATTTTTATACTCAGTGCTGATGGAAACCAACTCTTTACCGTTTTGCTATTATTTTATTTGATCTCCTGTCTCTCTACCTTTTGTGTTTTAACATCTTAACTGTAACCATGGATGTCCCAACATGTTGTCTTTATTTATTTTTTACGATTTTGTTTATCCAGATTATTGAATATCGTATTATGCTATTTGTAATATTTTAGTTCTAGACCATTTAAACTAGGGGGCCAGGCTGTGGCCAGTTTCTTGGTTAGGAGAGGCCAGTCACATTACATCTTATTGTTCTCTTAGTTTTCCAAACCGCATTGGAGGAATTAAGAAGCGAACATACATGATTAATACCACTCAACATTGCATTGATGCAATTTTCTGTCACATTTTCTGCAATTAAAAATGTACAAATGCATCACAAATGAAACTCTTTATGCCAAACTAGAGTTATTTTTAATCTTACCAAAAGGAGAACAGCTCTCTGTCCTTAAGGCAGGATAGAGAATTACCTGGAGGAAATAGGGTACCTTTTTTTGAGGGATTTGTTGGTAGATTCAAGCTTGCCAAATGTGCAAGCATGCAGCAAGCTTTAATCAGGAAGATAAGCGCAAACACAACTTCTGGGGTAGGGAACTAGATAATCAGATAATCTTCAACGCAAATATTGACATTGACTTCATCATTGCAATTACTGGTTTAGCTGGTTGTAGTACTTATATTAGTAGTTACATTTGAGAAGCACTTATCAATCAACTGAATGGAAATGCAGGAAAATATTTTTGAGTATCAGCTCGAAATCGCGTGATACCGGGTTGGATTGTGACACCCTGCTTCTGGTCCGACTGAATGCATTTCCTCTGCCCGAGTAGATGGCCCAATGTACAAAGACTAGCTAATGTTAGCCAATTTTTTTTACATTTCACTTAATGTTGTTTGCATGAATAAGTAAAAATGTTTATTTTTAAAATGTCTTTATTGTCAACTTTGGAAGACATAAACAGAACAAACAAAGTTTACATATTTATTTCAAGCACCCAACTAGTAATAAATAAAAACTCAAATCAACACATTTTTTGCAATTTATTTTAATATTGTATTATCAACCAAAACTATGCATTCTCATCTGAAGAACAATACATTGAGGGCTATGTGTGCGTGTGATCGTTTTGTGTTTGTGTATGAATGTGTGTAAATGGCAATAGACATTGGGGTAATTATATCATTGTATTCTAATGTTCTATATTTTGGCAAAATTTAAAGAAAAATCCCACGTGATATTTTTTCCATGATCTCATTGCTTTCTCAAATGCAATATCCTTTAAATTAAACTAAAACTGCATGGCCAATTCATTGACACATATTTAAGTAAGGACGTCCTCCGTCGTTTATTATATAACTACTTTGACTGACACATTTGAAGGTTTTAATACCAAATGTGACCTCAATATGTGAATACTCAAGGTCATTTTATCATAAAATCTATTATATAAGTATAAATAGTATACACAAACAACCATACCATCTATGAAGAATATGGAACCAACTAATTAAATATGCATATTTAAGAATATGTTCATTGTTTTGTAAAAACCTTAATTTAACAGGAATGTTTGAAAGAATAATTACCCTCCACTCTTCACAAAATCACTTCATAAGTGTAAAAGGCTGGAATTAATGCAGGATTAAAACTATCAAATGGTTACGAAATAGTACTTTTTTAGACACATCTGCTGGGAAAAATGATGTCTCCGAACTCTAAATTAGTACCCCTCAGTATAGTATAATAATAATTTAATACTAATTAATATCATAATAATAATAATTGTATGTTACTACATGTGTGTGTGCTGTGTTGTGTGTGTGTGTGTGTGTGTGTGTGTGTGTGTGTGTGTGTGTGTGTGTGTGTGTGTGTGTGTGTGTGTGTGTGTGTGTGTGTGTGTCCGTGCTTGCATGCATGTGCATTGTTTGGTGGGTGTGTGTGTGTCTGCGTGTGTATGTATGCAGCAGCAGATGTGACTACATGTTGGATTCACTATGCATACGTTTGTCATTCTCAAAATCACTATCCTGAGATATGAGTTTGTAGGGTTTCTTTCGCTCCTTCTCCTCAACCACAGAGTTCCCCATTTCCACGTCCTTGCACCGTAGCTCGTGTCGGGAAAGAAACTCCACTATTCCCGCTCCGATGGAATCCCCCAAAACATTGGTGGTGGTGCGCAGGCGATCGCTGCGGCAGATAGAAGCAACAACACACACATATTGTGAACGCTTGGCTAGTGTTTCATCAGGAGGGAGAATTAGAGTGTCTAAATCACTGTATACAAAGAAAGACTGTTCAATTAAGTAAAGATTCCAGAGAGATCTTTCTTTTGTGGTCAGCCCATTCCAGTGGAAACAGAGACAACAGGGTTCTCTTCCTATTACCCCAATTAGCTGAGCAATTTCTGGGAAGGGTTATTCTAATTGAAATTATTAATTTGGGAGGCCTAATTATGTTTCTATGTTAAAATATGAAATGCGAAGGGGGAGATGTAGAACATGACTCTGGGGACAGAAAGCAATTGTGTCACTAGGTGGTAGTAGAAAATGACTTAGTTAGACATTTAAATAGAAAATCTTTCCATGATAGTAGCATGCATAGAAACAGAGATACTGTATGTGTGTATATGCTGGCTTTGTATTGATACTAAACGGAATCATGCAAATCATGCAATCATTTTTCGGTTTTCCAGAATTGTTGGATACTCACAGGAACCAATCAACTGCAATTATCAAGGTGATGTCATCAGTAGGAAGTCCGACAGAAGTCAGTACAATCACCATGGTGACCAGGCCTGCCTGAGGAATTCCAGCAGCTCCGATACTGGCCGCAGTCGCTGTAATGCTGAGTCATAACAAACACGCACACGCACACGCACACGCACACACACACGCACACGCACACACACACACACACACACACACACACACACACACACACGCACACACATAAAAAACGCACACACACACACACACACACACACACACACACACACACAAACACACACAGGGTATGGTATGTAAAGGCTATGTATTTATGGCTATATAATGTACATTTCATATAGCATAAAAACATACCTACTCTGTTAATCTTCATTCTAATTACCTTATTGTGAGGATCTGACCGAAGTTCATTTCCATGTTGTTAACCTGTGCGATGAAGATGGCGGCCAGGGCTTCATACAGGGCCGTCCCGTCCATGTTGATGGTCGCACCGACGGGCAACACGAAGCGGGTGACGCGTTTGTCAATCTTGTTGTTCTCCTCCAGACACTTAAAGGTCACAGGCAGGGTGGCTGAGCTGAAAGCAGGTCAGAGGGTTAAAGCAGCCCTATCTTACTTTTCCATTGCAGCCATCACCTTCATTCAAACTATCAATTGCGCCATCAATTTCTACTTTTTCTGAAATTAGAATTCTTTGGTAATTAAAAAAATATAAATACATATTAAGTGAGCTGGTCTATGGAAAGAAAGAGGGAAAGAAATCAACCAAAAAAGGACAAAAGCTGCATTAGAGAAAAGGATCGTAATGCATGTAGAGTTGCGTGCATTCAACGTTAGCTTAAGAGGAGCGAACGGCGCTCGTCCGAGGATTACCTGGAGGACGTTCCCAGCGCGGTCACCAGGGCCTGCAGCAGGCCGGCGATGAAGATGAAGGGGTTCTGCCTGGTGATCACAAAGTAGAGCATGGGGAGGATGAGCAGGGCGTGGATCGACAGGCCGATGATCACCGTGATGGTGTACATCGCCAGCTGACCGCCCATCTCAGTGATGTCGTCCATCTCCACGATCTTCCCGGAAATCAGGAACAGGATGCCTATGGGACAATACCTAAAAACGCAGAAAATAGGTTGGCACCCTTGAAACGTTGATTGGTTGTGAATAGATTGAAAAACAAAATAATCGAATGTGCTCATGTCAGACAGGCAGTCCTCAAGGGAAAGGAAGGGAAGATTCCCTGGACTTTGTATGTTTTTGTTTTTCAGATGTTGCATACAGTTTTGTTTGTATTGGTGTGTTGTTGACGATGCGTGATGCATTTTAAACAATTATTTTTCAATTTTTATACTTTATGATAGAGTGAGATAGATAGATAGGAGGACATGCAGCAAAGGACCACGGGCAGGAATCAAACCTGGGTCGCTGCGATCGGGACTGCTCCTTAGTGGTACCCCGGTGAGCTCTACCCGGTGAGCCACCGGGGTACCCCAGTGTGTGAGGTACTTTAAGCGCAACATGAGCCATACATACAAGTCCAAAACAAACTTCCCCAAGGGACAATATGTGTCGACATGAGGGTATCCTTTACCACATGATGATAGCCACGAGTCTCATGATGGCGTCGTTGAGACTGTCAAAGAAGTCCCTTAGGATCTGGCCCTGCTCCTTCATGCTGCCGATGATGAGGCCGAAGCACATGGAGAAGACCACCAGGCCCAGGGCGTTGACGCCGTTCACCTGGCCCGCCACCGGGATCACCTCCTCCCGGGTGAACTCCAGCAGCTCCACCTCCTGGGTGCCGTTGGCGGCGGTGGAGGCGTTAAAGAAGGTGTCGTTCACCATCACCGTCACCGTGGTGTGCACCTTCCGCGTGCCGTATTTGGTCTTGAACTGTGGGGGGGTGGGGTGGGGGGGGGGGGTGTTAGGTTAAAGGCGCTGTAGGTAAGATTTGAGAGTTGCAAAGAGAGATAGAAAAAGAGCAGAAGAGAGCAGGATTAGAGAAGAGAGCAACCCTAACCCTCCTCGGCTTCCTCTCTCCTTGCTCGTTTTTCCACCATTGAGAAGTGTTGGATTATTCACCCACCTGTGATTGACAGGCAAGATGGATTCCCTGAACCAATCAGGGAATAGATGCCCTGATTGGTCAGAAATTAGCTAAGAGCGGTCTAAAATGTACATTTCACAAATCACTGTTCCAAGATCATTGTAGTCTTCTTTGTGGATATGGTCACACTTTTAAACCTTCTATTCTCAGGCATCATTCTTTCACTTTTCACCATGCAGACACATAGTTCCTTGTGTACATACCACTTATCAACAGTTAGTAAAACTGTGCTACAATTGAATTGGGACTTTTACAGGAATGTATGGGGACAGTCTTTATGGAGCTCACCTGTTGTGTGCAGGCTTGAACCAGGTTCGGGGGAAACATATTTCTGAAAGGAGAATTGTGACAAAAAGGACATGAGGCGTGATGACATCACCATAACATCTGTTATAAAATGAAAAGAAACCTTGTCCAATGCCACAAAGCGACCCTTGGCTACCTGATCAGATCCAAGAAGGCGTCCGCGGGGCTGACTTGCTCTATCTTCTGCTGCTTCCCAAACTCGGCCTTCGATCCTTTCCCCGGGTGGATGACTAGGACGATGATGATGCCGACGAACACGGCGATGAAGGTGGTGGTCATGTAGTATATGACTGCTCTCATTCCCATCTTCCCCGACGCCTTGCTGTCCAAAGCAGCCATTCCTGTTGAAGAATCGGTTTGTTAGCCTAGTGGGTTGATGCACAAAGGACTGAGAACCACATACAAGAAATGAATATATTGTACAAATACTAATGATAAAATATGATTATTCTTCTAGAAGTTGAACTGAAAAAAACATCCAGTTAACATCAAGAAATTGAAAGAAAGAAACTCTAGAGGGGTCCCTGCTGGAAGGACGTAATGCCTGCAAGTATTTCCAGTCTATTTTAACTAGATCTTAAATCCCCTTCAGTAGTAGTAACCATAGCAGTAGTAGTAGTCTCATCTAGGACCCAGTCCTACTATCTTACAGCAGAGTATCTTTGGGGGGAGACGCACAGAGCCTGGGCCGGAAACCAAAAACATATAGGGGCGGGGTTATGCCTGGCTTCCTGTTTTGTTACGGAGCTGTTCTGAGCAGGTAATGAAGCTTTCAGAAGGGAATTTCACTCAGGGGATTTCGACAGTTGCCATTCTTCACCATGTTGATTTGAAACCTTTACAGGCACTTTTTCCAAACTGACTAATTTTTGAGTTTTGTTCTCTGTTAACCAATCACACACTTCAACAGTCCCCGCTTCCAGCCACATGATTATAATCAAATATGAACCAAAAGAAAGTGATGTGAGTTAGCCTGCTATCAAACCCCAGATGATTCATCTGTAGTCTGATTTCGGACCAGGCGAGCCCTGACCCAGCAGGTGGTCTACCTGAAGGTGGTCTACCTGTGATCAGACTGGAGACCAGTAGGGGCAGAACCAGCATCTGCAGCATCCTCATCAACAGTTCACCGGGGAAAGAGAAGTACTTCACCTCTCTGTAGGTCATCTTGTAGGGCCTCAGTGCAAAGCCCAACGCGATGCCTGCCGATACAGTCATAACATTACACGCACACACAACCGCGGCATACACATACGTGCATGCACGCACACACACACCCAGAGATTAGATGGATTGGCTAATACAATACACAGTGGATAATACAATATGCAGTCGATAAAGCTATAAAGTTTATCACTTAGCTTGGTTTATTTATTGAACATATGAGATCAAGACATGACATACACCAAACCCGCTATATTTTTGTCAAGGAAAACACAATCAATTTTGGGACTCATTAAGATTGTGGAACCTGTTATAAAACATGGACAAAGAGGGGTCATAGCACGGCGATGATTTGTTGAGAGTAGTATTGTTAGACGAGAGGAAGACTAGCCTACCTACTACCACGGCCCCCACGGTGAAGAGCACAAAGGCATTCTTCTTCAGAAACGCCTGGACATCTTCTTTGGAGATTTCTTCGACTTTTCTTTTTGCCTTCATAGTGCGTATGTGGATGCCTTCCCTGAAGCGCTGCATCTTGCTGTAGAGCATGGATGGGTTTCTCCGTTGATTCATTTAGCATCAGGGGTCATAATGACGCCTGATAAGGCATCCAGAGCTGTCCGTATGTTTATTTTTCTTCGAACAACGATGCAACTATCTAACTGCGATTTGGATACGAATGGATGAATACTTATGGGTTATGAGTTTGTGAAAGCAAACATTAAAATGAAGCGTGTATCGCAATGAATTATGGCTCCTCATCTCAGCATGAAACGATGTATTTGCAATACTTTTTTAGAAAATGCATATATAAATATATAAACTTACAATCAAATAACATTTTAAAAAACACATTTTTTATTGTTAAAGGTAAAAAAATGTAACATGAATAAAATATAATGAACAAAAAATAAATACAAAGATTCTCTTTAATTATAACTCAACAATAGAATGATTACAATTTTTAAATATTTAACATTACGTAAAGTAAGGAGAGGAACTTAAAGAATATGTAAAAATAGCAACAAATTAAAAACCAACCCAGAAATCTGAATTCAGTCTCCTAATAAAACAGAACTTACCCTCGGCCTCTGGTGATATGTGCAGTTGAATGTTAAATGGCCTCAGCAGCCTTTAGGGAAGCAGTGCTCTCAGAGCTGCTAGAAGAAGACTCTGAGAAGAGCGGGAGGAGGAGAAGGAGGCGGTGGAGGAAGAGGAGGAGGAAGAGGAGGAAGAGGAGGAGGAGGCCAAGAAGATAAAAAACAAAAACCTGGGATATGCCAGCACCACCTCCCTCACATAGGGAGAGGAGTAAGCCCAAGAGCCAGAGAGAAAGAGGGACAGACAGGCAGACAGATAGACAGTCAGAAACACTGATAGACAGAGATGTAGCCAGACAGACGGACATCAGACAGAAAGAGAGTCAGACAGACAGAGGCATAGACAGACTGAATGAAAGATAATGTAGACAGACCAGACAGACCGATGGACACACATATAGACAGACAGACAAGAAAAAGACAGAAAAGATGTTTGATGGAAAAAACCAGCAGACAGAAAGATATAAAAGAGGCAGACAGACAGAGAGACAGATAGACAGACAGACGGAAAGTTGACCAGGGTGATCGTTTTAACAAGGTTGCACTATGTGACACCTGAGCCCCAGATTTATCACAGAAGAAGAGACATTAAATGTGAGTGAATATAGCAATTGTTCCGTGAGATTACATAATTCAACCACTCTTAGGTGAAATCCTTTTATTGTCCTTCTTTTTTTTGTCCTCTTCCATGGCTCTCCTCACTTTCTGAAGTGTTATTTGTCACTACTTTGGGACATTGACTGATTCATGATGATGCCTGTTAGCAGGCTAAAGGGTGTTGTAAATCAATCGGGATCACCTGTGACAGCAGACCAAGTAGTTTGTCTTTAGATTTGGTTTGGATGCACATCGGGCCACCGGGGACGTGTTATAGTTCAAGTTAATTCCATTGAGTGCCTGACACACTCGGAGGTCTATTATCGTAGGAGGATAAAGTAGAGCTTGGGCGCTACGATAATGAGACTGTATGGAAACATATTCCACCGGGAAGATGAACATAATTAGTAAAGAATAATTCCTCAAATCAGGTCACATCGCTTCTTACAAACACAATTCAACTATGATGAATTTCAGATTTCTTGTGAAAAAAAAAGAACTAAAAGAATATATAATGGTTGACGTTGGGATCTTTGGAGCCCACAATAAATTGTTATTCAACCCTCAACCCAAATGACTATTAAATTCATGTCCTAAAAAAGGCATTTACTAATATACAACTGATTCCAATAAACGCTTTATTTAAAGCACATACATAGATGGATGAATAGATTATAGAAGTATTTTTGTGAAACTTGCATTAACATATTTGTATTTTACCTTTCTTCTTTGCAAGAAAGTAGTTAAATAATTTGTCTTAACTATCGAACATGCTAAATAAGATTTTAAAAGATTTGAAATTTCCAGAAAGAAAATGAGTTTGAAGATTATATTATGGTTATATCATTATAGTGCTTAAAATATACCTTCTTTAGGCCTCAAATTCTGGCCTCCAGATTAAACATTATAAATTGATTGATTGGGTATATAATGTATTGTGGTAGTAGCCTAAAAAACACAGATTGCATTCCTATTTATTCTTATCTTTTTTTATATTTACTTTATCTTCCTATTTCTCGGTAGTGTTGCAATTTGTTGTGCAGCTCATGGACCAACCCGGTCTCACGATTTTTTTTAAAAAGAAATACGTGTCCCTGATCACGAACAATAGATTTAAATAACGTGACAGTGTCACGTATTTTCGTGAGACCGGGTTGCTATATCATACTGTATTCTGCAGATTGCTTCCTTATGCAGAGTACTTTGTAATAAAGGCTTGATCATTTAATGAAATATAAGACGATGGACCTAGTGCAAACCAGGGATGTGTTTGGTTCTCCATTTAACCATGTCTTTTGTAGTTACTAAAAGTAATATCTTATTTATTATCAGTTTTAACCGCTTAAACAAAAATTGGCTATCACATTTACATTTACATTTAGGGCATTTAGCAGACGCTTTTATCCAAAGTGACTTACAATAAGTACGTCGCTATCACTTGGTCAGCCCACCCTCTGCTAATTTGCTAGCTGTCTCCTGGGCCATTCCTCCAAACATCTTCTCTGGGGGGGTGAAACGGGTTTGTCTGACATTAATGATGGCTCCAGGAAAGGGCACTAGGCCCCAGAAACCTAAGGCCACCCATTCCTCCACACACTGGCGGAAGGAGGCTGGGAGTCTGAGACCCATAAAAGCTGCTTCCTACCATCACCCCCCCAATGTGGCTGAGGGCTCCACCGGCCCACCTGAACCAGAGGCCGACGTGGCCAGGGGCTCTTTGGGGTATTTATACTGTTACGACTAGATGTTCCCTCAGGGCCGGTACCTCCAGGAGCCTACAGTCACTTCAGCAGAGGCTTTGAGCCTGACAGCTCAGATTGGCAGGAGAACCCCTAACTCAGACATCACTGTCCTGACAGCCCGGTGGAAAAGCTGCAGACCTTCCTCCAGTGCTTCTGATCCCAGCTTCCAGGTGCCTGGTCAAGATGCTGAATCAGGACCTGGAGACCAGGAAGAGACTACGGCATATCCAGTCTGGCCCACATTGACTGGAAGCGATAAAGTGGACGTCTTGACAGCAGCCATGTTTAGGTCAAGAACTGAGAAGTACTTTTTCCCAAGATGCAACAGTCTCTTTCTGGAGGGAGACCTGATTCCTTTGGTTCAATAAAATGTAGAAATGTTTCATCTTGATTGTTCTGCTTGACTGCAGCACAGTACTGACTGTACCTCCTGTTACTTCTCTATCCACACGCTAGAAAATCAGACTAGAAACCAGGGCCTTGCTATCAGACTATGGTAGCGTTAAGACTTGTCTAAGAACAGCCTTCAGCAATAGCAAAAAAGGTGAGCTGTGCTGGTAATTTTTGCTTTGCCAAACAGGGAAGCTGCGAGGAATTCAAATTGAAAAAAAACTAGGTCCTGACCTCAATGGTGGATACAGGCCAGGTGGTTAGCAACTTCTTTTTTCTCTCTTTTTTAAGTCCCCCCCCCCCGCCCACTCTGCCCCATGTATATCAGGTGACCCCAAGGGTATTAAACACAAGGGCCTCAAAGGCTAAGGCAAGAAGCTTCTCCCAAAGGCAGTGGCAGCAGACATAATGGGATCTCTCTGATGGCCAAGAGTTCAGTAGGCTACCCAACAGTCTCTCCTCTACAGTAAATAACAGTGGGATCCCTGACCACTACCATAATGACTACAAGCCTCAGACTCGACGTAAAACAGTGCTGGACGCATTCGACAGTTTTAGCCAATTATTTATGCCCCTATGGATTTTTCGCAGGAATCCTAAAAGGGATTCTCTTTCAAGGCGATAGCGCCGACATTCCCTAATTAACTCGTCAATTTGGGCCGACTATTTACTTCCCATGAGGTGGTCCATGCGTCTTGGAGGCATTCACATGCACTAGAAGCCTTTAATTGGATTTGAACCGTTTATCTGATTCCACAAGCCGTCCAAAACATTAAGGCCATCTTGCACAGGTAGGCCCACAGGTGTGAAACAAGACATACATCTAACTGCAAATACCTCCAACTTGTAAACCCCTCCGACATCCTCAATCAACTGTGTGTTTCTGACATAGTAAATGCTAGGCTATATATGGCATTTTGTTTGTTTTTGAACAGACATTTAATGGATGATAATCAACATCTGATCACATTGCCTATTTAAGAAAATAAAGACAGCTTTAAAATGAAGCACTGACTTCCTACAAAAACTATTTTTGTTAGTTATTTTCTGATTTCGGTATTAGAAGGCTTTGAGGTTGAAATTAGAACAGTGAAGTTCTCCTTTCACACCTCGTGATATCAGCATTGCTATAATGATGCAGGCAGGCTTTGCCATCATTCCCTTTGGCTCCATGAGGCTTTTGCTCCATTGTTGATGCACTTTGTTGACAAGAATGCAGAATTTGCAGACACAGTGGTTTGGATATGTGGACTGATTAGCATAGGACATGTTTTAAAAAGGCTTAACAATGGACTGAGGTATAGCTGATCGACTCTACGACATAAATATGATTTGCGGTTATGGTTAAATGACTGCATGATTAAAAGTCTTGTCCATTGTACGACTGCATTTCAATTTTGTTTTAGAGACTATGACATATCTGAGGAGCAGGCGCTCTATTGCGCCAGCAGAGGGCTGCAACGAGGCGTTACCGATCATCTCATTCTCATGTTTATTCATCCAGCAAAGGCAATTGATTACTACTGCCAGTTGGATTGTGTGGTTCGTTCACTTCAACTCGTGAACGAACCACACATTCTGATCTGGTACCTTTTTTCAATAACTGTGTTTTCTGTGTTTCTTTCTTTCTTCTTCTTTTCCCCTCAATTCATTCTTAAAAGAGTTACCTTACTTTTGTTTTGTAGGATCGAGGACAACACCACTAGATTATACATTAAATGTCTATAAGGTTGAACATTTTACGCAGTTTTGTCCTTCATACTCATTCAATTCGAATAGTGAGCGATTGATACAGCCGCAGTAGTTGTAGTTTTTTCCTGAACTGAGGAGATTTATTTAATTATCCAGATCCAAACCAAATGTCAGTAAACAAATTTAATTGAATTAGGCCTACATATGTATTTAGTAAATTCAAAGGTTCCACCTCACGGATTCAAAAGTAAGGGACGCGATATCACGGATGTATTATAGCACATGTGCGGATGCAATATGGGAAAGGGACCTTTCAAGGCAGCTGCAACCAAAGCAAAACGCTTACCTTTCAAATTCACGCTTTACGTGGCCAATCGCGTCGCTCCGCACGTCTACTACGTGCGGAGCGACGCCTCCCGTGTGTACATCCCATGCAACCAGTGCTCTCGCGTGGTCGTGATGGCGCGTGCCATGTAGGCTACTTTATAGGAGTCGATCTGGATAAGACGTCAAACACAAGGCGACCTAACAGGTGCAGGGCCGATCCATGTCGGAGTCTTTAATAACGCAGTTTACGACGAATGAGTCCCTGACGAGTTGTTGTGAAGCTAGGTGCTAACTTTAGCTTAGTTGCTAAACTGGTAACGTTACGTCTGTTCTTTATGGTAACTCAAATAACAAGCGACTTTTGCTATTGCTGTATGTGTTTTGACGTGTGGTGTCAAAAAACGTGGTTAGTTCCAAAGTGTAGCAGATGAATTGTAAGGTCACCAGACCCACTCTGATTGTGACCTTCTTTGACAGCTGTGGGGGTGGGTGTGTGTGTGTGTGTGTGTGTGTTTGGTTCGTCTCCCCGCATCTCGTGTGTTGTTGAGGTAGAACGAGTTCAGATAAACAAACTCAAAAAGCAATCATGAATTCTCCAAGGCCAACAGTGAGGCTCTCTAACTGACTTACTACTTCAAATACTTTCTAGATGTAACACAGCTGATGCTTCCACATAACTGTCACAAAATGACCCGTCCATCCCTGCTCAACTTCTTTTGCGCTGGGAATCGAACCATTGAGCTGCTATGCGGACGCGCCTCTGCGCGTCGCCCGCATTCATCACACACAATGCGAAGCGTTGCTTCGCGACCCGCTTCTGGATTCAGGCCGTCAAAGGTGGCGGTGGTGACAAAGACCACCCGCTGCGAGTTCGAGCAGCAGCGGTATCGCTTTGCAGGGTTGTCTGAAGTCGACTTGAAACAGCTGGTAAGAATGCATTGCTGTATCTGATGAGTTATTAACGTGCCCATGGGTAGTCTGTGTGTATAGTATTGCTGTTCCCTCAAGGTGGTCTTCACCCCTGAACTGTCTAATTATGGATTGTGTTTTTGGTAGCTTGCCATGAAGGGGTCCAGCTACAGTGGTCTTCTGGAAAGACACGCCATCCACACTCGAAATGTGGAACATATTGTGAAGAGTTTGGAGTAAGATATATCATGGAACCATATCGGTGTTTTACAAACGAATCATCAGTGCATGTCTATATGTCAGCCAAACTTTATAACTAATACTGGTGTAATTTGTGTTTTGTCATCAGAAAAGAAGGAATTGAGGTGCGAGTTGTGCGCAGAGGGGAATATGATGAAGAAGTGGTGCGATGGGCCGACGCCATCATTTCTGCGGGAGGTATGGATACATGGCACATATTTGGTGTGCATGTGTTTATATAAGGTACCTAAAATATATTATTTTACTCTTATTGCTTGATTATTCCTTAATTTAAAACATTATTTGACAATATTTAAAAATATAAGCCCAAATCTAGCCTCATAATTTTTTTTTTTTTAAATCGAAAATATTTGCTAATCTTGAAGCACTTTAATCAAAACTTACTACGGGTTCTGTAATTGCTCTTTGCTTTTCTCAGGTGATGGGACAATGCTACTGGTTGCCAGTAAAGTTTTTAGCAAGGACAAACCAATTCTTGGAGTAAACACAGACCCTGAGAGGTACTCAATTATCAGCCTGTGACATAAAAAATGATGTAATAGAGAAATGGAAAAATGAATGAAAATAGCATATCGTTTTTTTAGTTCCTCTTTTCACTCACTTTAAATCTTTTCATTTCAAATGCATTGAAAAATCTATAATTTGAAATGAAGCATGCAGAAATAACCATTGTCAATATCTGAAAGCCTGTATACTAAACATTCCCCATTGGTGTTGCTAAGTAGACGACAACGATGAGTTTATGAGCTGGTGCTTGACCTGCAGGTCTGAGGGGCACCTGTGTCTGCCTGTCCGCTACACCCATGCCTTCCCAGAGGCCTTGGAGAGACTTCAGCGGGGAGATTTCAGGTCAGGGCATTTGCCTTAACCATTGATGAGCTCAAGATGATATTAATAAACTAAATATTTGAGTCAAACATTTTATCAACCTTTTTTATTTTCCTAACAAATGTGAACATGTAAAAAAAAAAGGATGTATGCCATCAAATAAAATTATGCAGGAACTTATGTACATAAGGTATGCATAAGATCAATAACATATCCAGCTATGAAGCGACCCTTTTAACAAACATTGACACACTTTTACACCGACTACACGTTAAAGTTAAGCACCATTCGTATACCGTAACATCCACCCTTATTCCTTGACCTCCACCGGTATACCTTAACCTCCAGCCGTAATCCTTAACCTCTACCCGTAACCCTTCACCTCCAGCCGTATACGATAACCTCCCTCCGTATACATGTATGTGCTTCTCCGCCCGCAGGTGGCAGTGGCGCCAGAGGATCCGGCTGCACCTGGAGGGAACGGGCATCAACCCCACCCCTGTGGACCTCCATGAGCAGCAGCTGAGTCTGGAGCAGCATCACATGGCCCACCGCATCACCACCTTGGAGAGACGCAGAGGTATGTCTGCTGTGCCCCCCCCCATGTGCTCACAACAGACTAACCCATTGGCGTGTTCGCATAGGACTGCTTTCGACATGGTCCAATATAGTGACTGCAATGTGTGGGAGGTGTGTTCAATGATACCAGGAGTTTCCCAATATCTGTGTCCTTGTGGTGCCTACTTGACCGCTCGTACAAATGTGAATCACCCCTCACGATCTCAGCAAGTCATGAACCAGGCTTCCTTCCGATTCCAAAATGCTAACATAATCATTCACATGGTTTAGTTGAACAAGTACACAGAATGATATATTGGGGAATGTACAGGATATGTTTGACTATTTCGACAGAGCACCCTGCACACACTACAGGGAAAGGAGCCGAATGCTGTGCTTTGTTTTGGTTGAAAACCGGCCATTTTGTCTTTAAACAACATTTAACGCTACTTGTAATTAATATAATGATGATATATAATATTGAATGAATAGATCAGCATCCAAATGAGGTGGTACAGCTCAATGATTGTCACCCTGAAATTTCACAAAGGATTTAGTTGATTTATTACTAAAAGACTAGCATCTATTGATTTTAGTGAGAGTCTGTGCTTCAGAAAACCAATATTTGTACTTTACTTCTGGGCATTTTTGGTAACTGGTAAATGTGCTAAATAATGTTTTATCCATTTTTTTTGCTGTTCTATATTAATCAATTTACATTTATTTATATGCTGACTTCGAACAGCATCCTATTTGGTAAAATTGTTTTTTTTTGTCTAATTTGTGTAGATACAAATGTATTCAATTGCAAAAGTTGTCAATTACACGTTTAACGATATATAGTCGCTGACGTTTTACAGAAAGTGGAGCACAAGACGACCGCTTCTCGGAGCCCAATCTACTTCCTGTCAGAAGTCTGAATGAAATCTTCATCGGAGAGTCTCTGTCCTCCAGGTAGGCAAACATGTCAAAGCCGTGGCACAGTTTCTGTTTCTGTTCCAGCCCCCCCCCCCCGTATCATTTCCCACGTGTGTCCCATCCCCCAGCACTCACCAGCACATCTCTGTCCGTCCAACACAGGGTGAAGTGTAAATCCTTAGACCCCCATCTTACCTTCTCGCTCCATAGGGCTTCCTACTATGAGATCTCAGTGGACGACGGGCCGTGGGAGAAGCAGAAGAGCTCAGGACTCAGCATCTGCACAGGGACTGGATCTAAAGCCTGGTACATTGGCCAGCACGCACGCACACCAGAACACGCACAGGGATCAGGGCAAATGGTTTAGCCCTTCTTGAAGCATGGTTTGTCTCGCGTAGGTTTTATTTACACATGCTTCTACAGTGGAGAGACTTGTTTGACGTAGGAGTTTGTGCCATCGATCGTGTTTTAGTACTCATGAATCAACAGATGGTGTTTAAGCATCCAGAGCTAGAAACTTATTTTTGTACTGTTTCTGTACTACTGGATGTTATGGAGAAGAATTAATTTAAAGATTCTTATAAAGCAAATCGACTTGCCAATGTTTCTTAATTGCACCTAATATATCTATATTAATACATTTCTTTGTCAATAGGTCATATAATATCAACAAACTGGTCGAACAATCTGTTGAGGATCTTCTCAAAATAGGTACGTACAAACAGAAGCTGATTTAAAAAAAAAAAAAAAAAAAAAAAAAAAAACAAATGAAAAATTCTGGCAACAAATTCTATTCTTGAATAACATTCATTCTCTTCTCCAGGAAAGTCACAAACTGGGCTTGACATCCCACTTGATCCTGGATTCATTGAAAAAGGTATGTCCAATAGCTCCGGCTCCCTCTCTCTGTGGTCCGCCTTTCAGCCCAGTGCATTCATACATGAACACACCTCCCCTCCGTCCCCCCCCCTGGCCAGTGACTGAGGAGTACAACCAGTCTCTGGTGTTCAGCCCTGAGGACCAGCAGCTGTTCTTCAGTATCCGCGAGCCCATCGTCAACAGAGTCTTCTCCAGTATTCGCCCCAGAGGGTTTGCCAAAAAGTGAGCACCGGAAACGCCTTTCAGTTTCTTTTCAATTGAAGTTTCAAGTTGCCCTACATTCATATTTGATCTTAATTTAGGACTTGAAATTTTGGTGTGTTTGTGTGTATTCTTAATTTTATTCTATATATATATATATATATTTTTATATTCTATATTTTTTCGTACCAACTTTAATGCGCTCATGATGATTAAGATTAATTTGCACCTGAATGCTGAAGCACATCCATAAAAACACAAAAGTACGCTTCAATGATCCTTAACGTACACTTTGTGTATGCGTGTCTCTTCCAGAGTGTGTGTGCGCTCCCGATGCTGGGACGCCTGCATGGTGGTTGACGGCGGCACGTCCTTCGAGTTTAACGACGGCGCCATAGCCACGATCAGCATGAGCGACGACGACCAGCTGAGAACCGTGCTCCTCTAAAAGTACGCACTGCCGTAGAATTGATGTAATCATTTATGGGTTGGTGTTTTGGGGGCATAAAAGGGAATTATACATGCATCCATTAACAGATGGCTAACAAATGTGTTGTTTTTACCGTATTGCACTGGTGTTCCTTGTGGACTCTTTTTCTTTCCTTCACGCCATCCTTTAGTTTCTTTAGCAGAGTGTCGCACAATCATTTTTCAGTTTTAATTTTTACAGACAAATTATTTGGACGAAGAGGGAACGCTAATGAATATGTAAATAAGAATTTTGTGAGATTTTGTATGATTGGGTATCAAGAAAAGGCTGGTTTTGAACTGCTGCTAATGATGATCCATTTCTAAGACTTTCTTTGAGAACATGTTTTAAATTGAATCATTTTTTTTCGGGAGTTGCAACGCTTAAGTGTGCATTCAAAGGTCAAGCTGTCAGTGCCAATTTTTCTAAAACCGGCGGAGGTAAATATGCTATGGCTTTTAGTGAAGCCTCTTTGTTGATTTTGAAAGTGATTTTAAGCTATTCTAATCAAATGATTACAAATATTTTTCTCCCTGCAAACCACGTGAAGAGTGTATTACTACCCAACCAAAAATGAATCGCTTTCCTATTCCTCACTGAAGTGCTGTCATTTTTCAACTTCAAAAGCATACATGCATACATCACTGCATCGCTCCTGGGTTAAATACTGATGTTTTTTGTAATTGGTGGTAAACCTCCCAAGAACCTTGCATTCTTGGATACATTCCACACAGGAACATGCATGTTCTTTGCTACACAACTGATTCACCAAGAAGAAACTCATACTATCTATATCCGAATCTAGAGCAGGTTACAGAACATTAGCCAACATTTTACAGTGTTTTACCTAATCAAGAGAATGAAGGTGTCTTACCAATCCTTGAAATGTTTGAGGTCAGTACTGATTGTACGATACTGAACTCGTTCAACAGAAACTTGCATTGACCCTCGGGTGAAAGCCACTACTTTAGACAACTAGTTTTCAAAGGATTCCCAGCGCATTTCTGGTGAAAGAACTCAGGGTCTTTAAAGGATTGTCGAGTGGATTTGATTTCACTGTCCAACCGTTATGCCTGTTTGTATGGACCCAAAACAAGACAAATCAGAATACAGCCGAACAAAGAAAAGCCATCAAGATAATACTTGGTTTCCACACATTGAAGAGGGTGATACTAAATCAACAATGCCACATTTTATTTAAACAAACAAAATGGACTAAACAGCTAAAGTGGCATTCACCACATGGAGACAACCTCCAGGCACATGGAAAATATTTATTAGCAGCCAGCACCCTTCGGTCAGCCCACCTTCAGTTTCCATCGACATCTAACATACTTAAGTACATCGGACTAGAACACTTGACCCAGAAATACAAAATGGCAGTGGTAAAACAATCGCAGCCATAAAAAACAAAAAGGTATTAAAACCAGTTGGGAGACATTATTTTTTTTAAGCCTCTCCCAAACATGTTAACCTGATTAACCATTTCATACATTCAAGATCACAAGATGGAATATTTACATTATTTCTGTATTATGCCACGTGAGTGGCACACTATTGAAAGCTTTGGTCACATTCCCTGTGCAGGCGTATGCTTTTAAAGAAGCAAATATTTATCAAACCAAACAATATTCAAGTAATTAAAAGTTTACCTGCCAAAAATCTTTGCTTCTAAATGTAGACGTTAACAGTTCCTCAACTTCCATTTAATCATCCGGGTAGAAAATACGACTTTTTTTTTATAGAAAAGTTAAGTTTCCAACTGATTGAAATAGAGAACAGGTTCCTATAATGACATTTTAAGCTCCGTAAAAAAGATATTGCTTTAATTAATGATTTTTTTTTTCTATTGTGTCACTAACATGACAAAAGGTATTGATTGTACATCCAAAGCATGTCCTAGTAGTGTAACCGCAGCCGACACCTCCTGTCCCACATCGAGTGCACGTCCGTCTGCACCGGGGTCGGCCGGGCGATCATGGAGATGGCCCTGGTGTTGACTGCCACACGCTTTATCTCGTACGTCTTCGAGAACACGCGGGGGTCGGGTACGAGTCCGAAGGCGTCCAACAGCCTCAGCGATGGAAACTTCTCACCGATGTCCCTGAAATGAAAGGGGGGGAAAAAAAAAAGTTGTTAAATGACAGAAAACCCAAACCAGATGGAAAACAAGACGATATAATCATAAACACTACTCCCCGCAGTACAAACTTTTGTATTGTGGAGAGCAGGCTTTGCATGCAGACAGGTGAACGTACCCAAGTGCCGCTGCGTAGATCTGGTAGCAGCGTGATAAAGATAGATGTTTAAGGTGCATGAGTTGTTCAAGGGTAGGGATGCAGGTGGTCCGCAGGAAAACACTGTCACTGCAAGACACAAGGGAAAGGAGGACGTCACACTGGGTCAGGTTCATACATAGTCAACCCAGGGTATCTGCAGGTTTCAGCAAGTCAAATTTAAGACTTTAAGACCTTTTTAATACCACCTTGAATGAAATTTAAGACCTAAAACACGCGATGGTGGGGGTTGCCAACAGACGCGAGCCAACTTCGGAAACGGACGTCTTCCAGCCAACTATCCTTGAATTTGCACCTCCCCATTGTCGCAGACTAGCTAGCAAGCACGCAGATAATCGTTTATATATGCAGCTAGCAAGAAAGAAGCCTCTCTACATGTCCTTCCTGAAAAGTCCCTCGAGAAAAATAAAAAAATATACAGTCCTGCCCCGACAAATTTAAGACCTTGAGTTACAGTATTTAAGACCAGCATATGACATTTTTAACGAATTTGAGACTTTAAGGCCTTAAATTTAGAAACATGAATTTAAGACTTTTTAAGACTTTAAGGATGCACGGACACCCTGCAACCCCGTCAACAAAATGAGGTTAGTTGACACCATGAGATAAATGATCCAAAGTTCCACTACCAAAACACAAGTGTTGTGTGAGGCCACATGGGCTCAGAAAGGTATATATGGGATTGGGACAGCAATTCACAAGAGCCCATGTTACCATGGCAACGTTTAATGACAAAGATGTTGTGGACACTTGCTGGTTTGGAAATTCTTATTTTTAGTTTTTTTTGGTAAATGCAATGAAAACAATCGGCTACAGCAATTTATTGATATTAGAAAATATAATTTTTTACTTTTGAATACTTCGGTATAAAGGATGTATTGAATAATTGAGGTGATTATTGGCCTACACATACTAATAAGTCAATGCGTTACATTTGGCTGAATTATAAAAAGGTATAAGTAGTAATATGAAGAGCCGTTTGGGAGCCAAAAGAGCCGGCTCTTGAGCTGATCCAATTGATCCGGCTCACTAAAAAAAAAAAAAAGGCAGAAATTCTCATCTGGTCGCGCATTGACAGTAGCTTCGTCTTGTTGTTTACCTTCCTCATTTCCGGAATTCCCTATGGTCTCCGTGGTAAACGTCACAATGCTTTCAACTGTGGGTAATTCCCTTAGGTGAAGTCTGCACTGATTAGGACTCACAGAAAGTGCTCGTAAGTGTGGACTCAAACCCTCACGCCCTTTGGAATTAGACATTGGGACAACCCTAAAGCCTTGATAATTTCGCGAGAATGCCCAGCAAAGTCTGTGAGTCCGGACATTGGGATTGGGAGAAATGGGGCTAATGAGTCATCCCCCCCCCCCCCACCACCACCCCCACACACAAGGAATTTAAATGCAGATTCTCACAGACAGACACGAACATTACCTGATGTCCAGTGTTATGATATTGGGGCACCGTTCCACCAGCAGCTCCAAATCTGAACCCACAGAACATACATAAGAGTTACGATAAAGTGTGCGTTCAGTCAATAAAGCGTTGCCATCAATGTAAAGGGTATCTGTATAATATTTCCTACGAGTATAAAAACCATCGCACCTTCTTGTGCAAGGTGCTCTCTGTAGCCACTCAGGTTGAGCTCAGTCAAGCTGGAGGGAAGATTAGCGACCACAGCCTTCACGTGGTCCGACCCAAACTCACACCAAGATATGTTCAACTGCTCCAACCTGCAAGACGGACGTGTATATAAATCAGTACATTCCCTCCGAAAAACTAAAATGTAACATACCAGAAGGTGATTCTGGATCCAACATTGCTGCAAACATCACCAAATGTTGAGCTTACTTGGAGAACGATTGCAGCATCTTTCCAAGTGGTTCAGGGGAGAAGCCAGCGCAGCCGCCCATATTCAGCTCCATCAGCTCAGGGTTTTGGGACAGATGGCTGTAGAAGAAGCACATCATCGTTTATTGTAATGACAGACAATTCCACGTGTGAAAGTGCAATTGAAGGACAAACAAAACGGAGCAAATACCGTTACACGGTTATAAATATGAAGGGCACATGTTATTATATGCCATATACTATAATCACTCTTCCTGCAGGTAAGAGTGCAGACACTGCACTCTTACCCCCCCCGGGCACTCACTGGAGGATGCGGTCAGAGAGCTCCAGGCTCTCCAGGCTGAGGTGGGTGAGAGTCGAGCAGCGGCTGAGGATGACCTCTAGGGACTCCGAGGAAATGTTGCAGTGGCTAAGATCCATCTGAACCACTTGAACGGGGCTAGAGAGGAGACAAACAGCAAAATGTCAGAATTGGGGGATAGACCCTTCAGTTCTCGATTTTGATTGATCCGTTGACGGAAAGTGTATTGAGAAATGTAATGGTTATCTTTTGTATATGTAGTTTCAACATTAGTTCTCACATTTAATTACTTAATAATCGATACCTAGTCAAATCTATGAGAGTAGGGGCTGTCAATGTGGTCTCTGTAATCCGGCTACACCTTGTGGTAAAGAAAGTGTAGACAGATAACACTTGAATTTTGTAGCTGCAGATTAGGCAACGCTTACTTTATTTTTAAGATTCCAATTGCACCTCAACTTTTATTCATTTAAACTTTGAAGTGAGATGCCCAAAAATCAAACAACATCCTTTATTATTTAGGATGCGGTAGTTAGCCAGGTATGGTTGCTATGGTTACTGCTGGTCTACAAAGCCTCCATCCTTGCCTCATGTTGACAAACGTCAGCTCCTGGATGACAGTGCGGGGGCAGCGGAGCCGGCGTGTCCCCGTGCTCAGCAGCAGCTCTAGAGCGGCGGTCATGTTGGTCACCCCCTCCAGGTCCACACTGTGCCACAGCGACTCGTCGAACCTGGGTTGTGTTCACAAACTCACCGAATTAGTACTAGGGCCATCCAGTCCCAAACTATCGCCTGTGACTAATACATTGAAGTAATATGTAATTAATATAATTGGATATTTTACTTAATACAGATCTGATAAACTTGTGACCAGTAATTGAATGAATCCATGACTTACGCCAGGCGACGCCACCGCTTGCAGACCAGAGAGGTCCTGAGGAGATGTGATAGAGGCAGGCAGAACAAGATCCGGAGGATGAGCTCGTCTGGTAGATGGTCCCAAGAGAGATCTGACAAGTTACGGCAAACATTAGTTAACCACCAAGTCACCAAAAAAATATAAATATCTTTGCTTTTCACTTTCTAGCTTGCATACCAGTACTGGTCTGTTTCCTTCTCCTTGACCTCCTAGAAAGGACGAAAGGCACCATTTCGTTCTCTTTCTCCCTGGGATTGAGGCAGAGCTGCTTGTGGTTCGGGGACCACTGATGAATAAGATCACTCGGGGTGTTTTCTGCGTTCAACATATCGTCGACCCATCCTCTCCTTTTCCGCTTGTTGGTGGTCTTCTTGTTGGATAACATGGATCCCTCCAAATTCTGGCTCAAGCATGGCAACTCATGTAACGCTCTGAAAACAAGAATATCGTCAATCAGATGGATAGATGAAAAACATTAAGCTTTTCTTCAGTCTATTTAAACGGAATTAATCAACAGGTGTTGAAAACTAAGTTAGCTGAGGGAGCGCGCCATAGCAACTTAGCCACAACTAGAAACCGCGCCATCTGATAAATCACACAATTTCTGGTAAAATAGAAAAAAAACATATGAAAGAGATGATCATGCACTTTCAATATATATATTCATCTTTGCATGCCAAGAAAACGGCAATCCAGGTAAATGCAGACGAGGGACCAATGATTGCGCGGTAAAGAACACAGAATGGGCCATCGGCATGCCAACTTTGCACAACTTTGCACGTCCATTATATGAACGATCGCACGATGGTTTGATAAAGTACTTCAAAGGATCCCCTTCAATATGTTCTGCATTAGCTGATAAAAGCAGGAATCGTAGTTTGAAGGACAGTGGACAAAAAAAAACACACGACTGGGTCTTGATAAGTTACATTCATAGCAGCACGACGAATCTGCTACTACCTGAGTATTGTCCTTCTAAGTATTGTTCAATCTATTAGAAATAATTAAACATACCTTTGTCGTGGCATGTTCTTAACAATAAAATCCTCAATATCCTCGGATCGATTCTTCTCTGTATGTTTCGATCCAAGCGGGACTATTTAAACTCAGCGCCTCGGCCCTGCTTGCGTGCTATAGTTCTTCAATGCTGATTGGCTGGACTTAGGACGAAAGGACGTGACGTCAAGATCATTCTTCTTCTTTGTATTTGGGTTGTGATGTAACGACGCGAACCCACTTTCGCTACCTAGTGGAATAAGAACCAAACAACTACCTCAGACTGGAGGCCAACATCACATATTGTTTTGATTGAAAGCATTGGGATGACTGGCAATGCATGGTACTTGCATAAAACATTGTTACCGTCTCATCATGAATATCTTATGTAGTTCAAATAATAATTCTTACATTTAAACATTTACAATGTGAAGAGTCGTCCCCCTTGTGACGACTCGTCCCGACTGAAAAACAAATAAACTCCAATGTTAACAACCAATGTGACCACGTTGATCTATTTCATAGCAATTTATAGCTATGTGGCAACAAAATAGTATATTGAAAAATGTACCGACCAATGTACGTTCCTAAAATAGATCATGTAGGCCTAACAATATGAGTCGTTAAAAATGTCAAGGCACTAGTCGTCCATTTTTAATGTAGGCCTAAACCTATATTTGGCTGAAGATCACGGAGGATAGGTTCCGCCATCAATTCAATGCCAGATATTTCAAACAATGGGTAGACCTATCCTTACCGCCGTAGGGCAGGAGTTTAATTACCAACATTCCAAAACATAAAACGTGGGGGTTTTCAAGGAAGAAACATTGCAGGCTTTTTGTTGCATCATAAGGAATTTATTTACCATACGAATTGAAAGCGAATTCTTCCCTCTCTCCCTGCATGGTATCCTCAATGGACCGTAGGCCTACTAGAATAACCTGGCATTTACAATGGGGCGCAAGCAATTGTACACACAAATGCTCATTCTCTTTTGCTCAATAGCATTGGCCTGTATTATGAATATGAATGACAAACAGTTTTAGTGTCAGGTTAGGGATTTTACTTGTCTGTCCCCCAGCTGTAGCATCACAACCAAGTAGATATTTCCTTAATTCCCCACCCATCGGTCCAACCAACTAAAATAAACCGGTTTTGATGCAGCGTTTAGTACATGTTGGGAAGCCACTCCACATCCTGTGTAGATTTTTAGAAAAACAACTATGTAGTTAGGCCTACACTACACGGAGCTGGTATGGGAGAGACAAGATAAACACACCTGGATAAGTTCCCTAATATTCAGGTGGTCGTTTTCTGTCAGATATGGTATTCTTTTTATTTGAACTCTCCACTGAGGAAGGTTAGAGTAAAGGATTGTCAAATCTAGGTAGGCTACAACTTTGGCTGAAGTTTAGGATTAAGGAGTTTTGGTCGTTTTAAATGGTTCCATTCAGGATTAAGGGTCATTATATTATGTCAGAGATTCTAAAGTTTAGGCACTGGTTAATGATACCAGGCAAATGACAATTTAACAATCTAGAATAATAATGTAGAACAGACACCAGTGTTAAATTTGGTGAAAAATGGCATGTTCACATGGAAAGGCAGTTAGTTTCCACAGCACAAACAAAGAACAATCATATTAATTAATTGGCAAACATTTGTATGATATTCATTTAGTGCATTCTTTCAAGGCTTAGGGTTACAAGGACGTACATTGCAGTAGACAGGGTTCTATGTTTGTGATTTGAGTATACATACAAGTACAGATATGCGTTTCCAACACATTGGAAACAAATGCCAGACACGGATGAATAAAGCAGGTCCATAAACATTAGGCTAGAAGGCTGAATATTTGACCAATAGTTATTAAATTAATTTAAATTTCAGGAAACGCACCAAATTTAGGATATTAACACATTTAAGACTAAGTTACATTTATACTGTGTTTATCTCTCCAAATATACAAAAATAAAGTACAAACTGTGCAAATAGTCTTTCAAAAAGGACAGCAGATTGTAAAAAGGCTTGGATGAACATACCGGAAAGACGCACACAAACTGATATTGGCACGGACAGGGCAAATAAGGCTATAGCTATGACAATTTGCCAATATCCAGTTTGCAATAGTGCTTAAACTGTACTTTTATCACCAAATTACCCATTTCTTTATGTTTATTGCTGTAGGCCAATGCAGCGCAACAATAATGAAATGTACATATTTCTACCGAGCTCACAGGGGACACTTTTAAGCGGTTAATAAATTACCAAGTTCATGTAAACAGGTTTGGATTCAAGTCGTGAAACACACAATTGTGTCCGGTCACTTTGTGCGTCCGCCCATAAGGCTCCAGGTTCGGTTGATGTGAGAAACACTGGCCCTCGAGACAGTCTGATTAAAAACAGTGACAGCACGAACAACCCCTTACACTTTGTCTTACCACACACTACAACGAGTCGGCCCTTTCAGTAGGCCACATCCCAATCCGTTAACGCTTGCCTCGGAGGAAGCCTCTAACTCTACTACACAAAGAACAAGAAAGAAGAGGTTCAGCCATGGTTGAAATGTAGCCGTTCAAATCAGCCAGCCCGCGTCCTCCGAGGCCGGATCTACTTGGAGCAGGACGAGGGGTCCAGGTGTTTCAGCGCCCCGCCCACCAGGTGCAGGCTCCCCGTCACCAGGACGTGGATCTCCCTCACCTCCCGCAGGAGCGCGGCCTTGGCGGCGACGCTGGGCTTCACCGGCTTCTCCCGCTTGTCCGCGTCCCGGGACAGGAGGACGGGGTCCCGGCCCTGAGCGGCCCACTGCAGGGCGCTGAGGATGCAGGGGAAGACCAGCGCCTCGGCCCCCCGGCCCGGCGCCGGGGACAGGCCGGCGTCCCGGATGAGGAGGGGCCTACGGCGACCCGGCGGAGAGTCCCCGGCGCCGTGGTGCCGCCGCCAGCTCCTCTCGTTGTCCAGGCAACGCCTCAGCATGTTCTCCACCGACACGTTAAAGTTCTGCTGGTCTGCGGGACGAGAAACACGCACACAAGAAACTCAATAGCGTTCACATTTTCTTTGATATTTGAGTACTTCCTGCGTGATCACGTTATTATTCAGACTTCCTTACCTGCGTTACACGACGCGATGGCTTCGGTGATATTCGGGCAGAACACGGCAAAGTCGAATTCACATGGCTGAAACCGGATAGAATATTGACATAAAGCAAAACCAACAAGTGCTCAAAGAAGTGTGATCAACAGTAGAATAAATCAAACTTCTATGATTCTTCATAATCTTCTCATGATAGTGGTGGGTGTGTGTCTTACCACCAGTAGTTTTAGCATGGCGGCCGAGTCTCTCTCTCCTGTGGCGTTGAACACCAATACTCGTGCAACAGGGCCACTGCGAAGCAGCAATACAGCTAGTTATACTATACTCGCTGAAGTCTTGAACCCGTGGATGGATTGGATTGCTAGTATAAACCCCATTCCTTCTGCTATATAGCCACAATAAGGAGAGCAATAAAAAAATGTGGCTGATGTTTATGATTAGCATCGTAAAATCTTGATGTAGGCTATTCCATTCTCCTTTGAGGGTTAGAGGGCGTTGCAGACCTTTCCTGTGCCCCAACCACATTTCATTTGATCGCCGTCTCGTGGGCCAAAATAACCCTGACCAATGAACTTTTATTGATACGGCAAGCAATCAAGAGTACAGGCTTTCTTTGAAGATGTTTTGAAAGGAAAGCTACATGAGCCTGCTAGGTGCCGAGCTAGTCTACACAGCTGCAACAGGTGGGAGAGACCTTCACTGACTCACCTGAAAGAACATGTGCTCACAACAAAAGAGCTATACTAGTTTGGCATCCAAATTCACGACAAAGCCACCAGGTATAGAACTTCAACCCAAACCACAGCGTTTCATGTCTCCCGGACCAAGCCTTTGTTTAGATTTGCATCCTTTTCGAGACTGCCAATTTCCACAGAGCTTTGCATAACGCGCAGGATGCAGGGAGTGGGATATCTGGCCTTTAGAGAACGTTCCCTTTCCGCTCACCTTGCGTTCCTCTCGCAGCGCACCGCTGCCTCTTGGAACCAGCTCACGCAGGCCTGCATGCTGCGCGTGGTGTGAGCTCCGTCCAGGAAGTAGGTGACCTCGCCGTTCTTCAGCGTCTGGGTGCGACCCGCCCACACCGTGTCTGCCAGCCCTTCACACGCCAAGGTGGAGCGACAGGTCAACAAACACACACATGGGATGCCTCAGCGGGGTACTTTTTTTGGGACATCTTTCCTAAAATTACTCTGCATGGAATATGCACAATCTTGCACACTAGTGTCAACCAAAAGCATGACGTATGAGTTATTGTTATTGAGATATTAAATTAACTAATCATTCCAAGAGTGCTAATAGAAGGGATGCGCTGCATGTGATTAGGGAAGCACAACATTTAAATTATGGCAAAGTAGTTAAAGTGATTTATTACCATATTGCAATTGAAGTAAACATTTTGTCAAAGGGACAATGAGAGTGGCTGCCAACCCTGGATGACGGCCAACAGACTACCACAACTCCACTGCTGACAGAGTTAGGAGTAAATAGGGCGTTACCTTTGGTCATGATGGGGCTTGGTGTGAAAGGAGTGGCCAGAGGGACCCCTGGACCCTCCAGAGTGGTGGAGGGGAAGTTCTGGTCTGAAGAGAGAGAGAGAGAGTCAGATAGGATTAGGATCACCAACAGCTTGAGGCAGGACTAGTTCAACCCATCTGAAGCAACGATTTCTGTCATGGAAACCGATCCAAACATGAAGTGATGGAAGTGTCCTCCAACATACTCTGCAGACGCCTCCTCTGCAGCCAGGTGTGACTCAGCTGCAGGGCCAGGGAGGCGTTGGAGCGCTGATGCTGTCCGGCCAGGCCCAGCTGCAGAGGTCCACAGTTCGTCTGGTAGTCCTCCAGCTCTGGACAGACCCACAGGGGACACTGGAGACAGACATCAGGGTTATTGATCGATTGGCTTGAAATGCACAGCATGAGTCACTGACTGCATCTGGCACCCATTTGTCTGACTATTAATGTCTGTCCAAATGCCACATAAGAAACAACTGAACAACTATCCCGTTCATCAATTGATTGTTTTGAATGCAAATACAGAAACAATCTACACATTACATGAACATATAAAGTAGCTTGCAACACAGAGCAGACAGCTCGCCCACTGTATGCCTGTGCTCATCTACCGTGTCTGCTTGATGGTGATCTATGTTTTGCAACAGTTATACAGACGTTGCAGAAATTGTATCTAGTGTTTTTGTTGACTTACCTCCATCTCTGTGGCTCTCTGTTTCAGGACAGCCATGGAGCCTTCAGGCTGCTTGACCGTGAAGGCAGGAACCTCTGGCTAACCAAGGAAACAATACACAACATCCTCTCTTAGACCTCCAACAATCAATCGATGTCAAGTTTTTTGATGTTGACTGTGGAGTGAACGTTGTACGGGGAACCCTACCTTAAAGATTCCTCCTTTCTGCCAAGCAATCTTCTCGATGGTGTCCCCGAGAATCTGAGTGTGGTCGATACCGAGAGATGAGACGCCACACACCCATGGTTTTCCTGAGGACGGGATCGACCACAAGCCATTCAGGAGGGGGTATCACACATTCTGTCCCAAACATTCAGTGACTGGTTACAGCCCTACCCACTTCTAAGTGGGTTGGGCCCACTTCTAAGTGGGTTGGGCCCACTTATAAGTGGAGTTGTAATCCCATGGCCTGATTTCGAGTGTATTCTTTGTTTTAATGTTTACCAACTGTATTGACACTCTGTTTTTTGTTGAATCATTTCGTACCAGTAAAACTGGCTGCAACGTTGTTAACGCAGACAGAACGGTGCACCGCACACACACTTACTTTATAATGTTGGTGCAATCATAGGCGCCGCCGATTCCCACTTCAACTAGCGCCAAGTCCACCTGAATCCAAACAATGACGGATGATGCAATTTAATGACCGAGTGCATCGTGTGATGCCCTAGGACAAGTGAGCTCCTATGGTTACACTTCACTCGATGCATAATTAATAGACAAATAGAAATGTTGGGACCCTAAACGTATTGAATACCTATTCAACGGAGATGTTTCCTCCTAGCAACATTATTATGCACACATACCTTCTCCTGCAGGAAGATGTGGAAGGCCAGAATGGTGAGGAAGCGGAAGTAAGCGGGCATGCTGCCGCTGTGCGCCTCCTAAAGGGACATCAAAGACGGCAATGTAAGAAGGTCAAACAGTCTCCATTTTTATTAAACATTTATTTTATCAGGAAGACTCATTGAGGGTGGTAAACTGTTCTGAAACAATTAAATGCATATACAACTATCAAAAACGAAACCATAATAGAGAGATGCCTGAAAATAAAATATTGACAGTTATCGATCGGCAAGCCACATTTGAAAGTTCTGTAACGAGGGAGAAAGGGAAGATGTGGTGTCTGGGGTACCGAGTCACCCTTGGTATCAAAAGGCGTCCTGGTTGGTCTGATTTGCAAACATACACTTGGAGAAAAAAGTACATCTTGATCCAATCACAAACTTGTTTGAGCACATGGTGCGGAATGCATAGGAAAGACATAACCCCTAACAGAAATGTGTGTCCCACAGATCGGAGCTGACACTTGTTGCACAACTCCACGCTACTCATTCAATGTTTCCGGTGTGTTTGCATAAGCAGACGACATTTAAAGTAATAGGAGGTGAAGTCCAAGTAACAGTGTAACTAAATAACTTACCAAAATCTGGAAGCCTTCCAGCTTATCTGGCTTGGCTTAGTACTTTATTTACCCGAGATTGGATATTTTCACCAAATGCTTGCCAATGAGGTTGCTATTCCAACACAGATATGGCTTACTTACACGTTTAGCAGGGGCAACACGAGGTCACTAGGCCTGCATGTTATACGGTAACAGCTGAATGCAAACAGGCCCTCAAAGTCAATGGTGGTGACGCAATTTCAGAAACACCGTCTCTGATAGACAGAAAACGCTGTTGCGACGAAGATGCGATTTGCAAATGTTAAACACTGAATACTACACCGATACTACAGGAAGGAGCAATTTGTCGCGCCCTTTATGGTATCACAGTTCCCCTACCTCCCCCCCCAACACACACTATTTATATTTGAACTGATTTGTTTATTATTTTTAATTATTATTTTCCCCATGTTATATTATTATTGTTGTTGTACCATTGTCATTGTTTTAGGTTTGTTTGTAAGCACTTTGGGTCAACTCAGTTGTTTCTAAATGTGCTATAGAAATAAAGTTGACGTGACTTGACACTTCATTGATGCCTAACCCTTTTGATAATGAAATCAGTTAATTGACAACGTAGCCCAAGACTTTAAGTGGTCACACAAGGAACGTCACATGAGGCACTGATCCACATGCCACTGACTCCAATTATGAGCTTGGAGAACAGGACCTCACAAACAATAGAATAACCATTGGTGTTCTGATCATAAAGGGTCTTATTCAAGCAAGGTTGATCAGAGAAATGCATACATCAGAGAAAATAAAAGATGAGAAATGAACAATCAGTTTGAGGAACTACTTCGCAATTAGAATTTTCCATTGAAACACGTACAAGAAAAACAGATTATTTTAAACACAAATTGCCCGTGCCAACCTTTGTTTCATCCAGTCTTCCATAAATCTGCCAGAAGTACTTTGTGAAAAGCTCTTTTCCAATTGGCTGGCCATTGATGCGAATCCTCTCCCTTACTTCAACCAAGTGTGGTGAACTGCAAAAAAGGATAACAATTCTCACATTAGGGACAAATCCCACTAATAATTCAAATCTATACATGCTCAGAAACATTATTACAACCAGAAATGATAAGAAAAAGGCAAACCGCCAGCCATCGCTGCAATTAAAAAAAGAGCTGTATAATGAGAACTGACCAGATGTGAGACATTTCTATTGAGTCATTGTAGCCTTGTGCATACACAGCTTCAGCCAACTGTGCCCAATAGTCCAATGCAGAATCACTATATACCAGGTACAAGTGTTGGAGACAGTATCTTTTTTTTAAGGTGGTGTACAGCAACTGGGCTTGATAAGCATGATGCAGACAAAAAGATAATAATTAACCGACACTTTCTCATTGCATCATTCTTATCTCATGCAACAACAGAACGATTCCTTATCATCAATGTCGGACACAAAGTTATGATCATTTGTTTTGACCAATGAAGATTCTGATTGGATGGTGATAATGTTCCTGTAATAAACAAATTTAAAAAATATCCATTTAAAAATAAACCAGTAACATTGGAATGGGAACTACAATAAATGGTCCATACCTGTAAAATCCTGTGCGAAACCCGTAGCTTCTGAGAATTTGCTCTGTGAAAGCACATGTTGATCCCTGAAAAATGTACATGAAAGACATACACTTTAGTGTTGCTACGCTACAAGAGAAGGCATGTCAATTGCGTAGCCCAACTTGTCCCATGCATATCCTATAAGAAGTCAAACATTCGATGGCCTGTTCCTAATATTCATTGGTCATAAATCTTTAATGTTTCATGTACAAGATCGTACGACTTCTGAGGGGAATTCACTCACCTTGCCCTTTGTCCCGGTCACATGAATGATATTGAGATTGTCAAGGTCTTCCACCTTTGCAAAACAAACAAATTAGTTGAGACTGATTGCCAAGGCAGTTGTAATACACACACACACACACACACACACACACACACACACCACACACACACACACACACACACACACTTTTCTACCGTGTTCTCTAATTCAACAGACTGCATTTAAAATATGTTACTATGATATTGATGATTTACCACAAGGCCAGCTCGCTCCAAGAAGCTCCGCATAGCCACGAGTTGAAATTGAGGGTTCCCACGCTCTCGCCGCACCTGTTCCAGGGCACTGCGTTGGTCTGAAGTGTGTTGAGGGTGCAGATTGCATCCTGTAATATATCATGTGTAAACGAGAAGCATTATTCCGTGTTAAAGATACAGCAGCTCCGCAACTTTAGCTGCTGGATCAGTGGCCAAAAAAGTGCGACATGCCAAATGAAAAAGATAAAAAAACGAAATGTACAGCTGATTTCCGTTTGTTTATGTAAGCATCGACTTTTGTATAATTTTAGGAAAAGCAATTAAAAATTGATATAGGCTGATTGAGTTTACCCAAGAGCTGACAGTAAGTTTCTCTGGTCGTCGGCTAAACTGTTCAAAATTGCCAGCAAGAACGGTAAAAAAATAACTAGGCTACTAGCATTATGCACAAAAAAAACAAAACTATTAATACCCTGCCACGTGTTTGCATAAGGGTTGGACGTGTACATAATACATTGATTCATGATAACGGTAAGGCAAGTTATGTTGAGGCAGCTGTTGTGTATGTATAAGTCGTATAGAGGGTTTAATATTTACTGAATAGAACAAAGTTAATGCAACATGCCATGGCCAAATGAGCCCACAGCCACCACACATATAGTATCCACTGGGCATTTGAACTTCGGCTAGCTTACTAGCATCTTTGCTAGTGTGCAATAAACTATTTTAAATGTTGACAACAAAAACAACAACAGCAAACGTACCTGGTACTCCATTCCCGGAAGATGCTGAGGAGCTGTCTTGGTGCTCGAATATTTCAATAAACCAAGTAGCTCCGTTTGACGCCTGTTTCTGCTGTCGGAACAGCGCGGCAAACCCCGAGCCTCTGAGCCGCCACATGCGGGAGCAGCAGCACACCATTCCCGGGCTCGGCGAACACAGGAAGCCCCGGCCCGACTGGGCAGGTCCCTGTCAGTAACGATCGGCAACGTCACGGCACTGCCCCTCCGGTGGTTGGTCGGGCTATGCCCACATCTTTTGTCGACAAGCCTATTACAAATTACTGTTTGCAATGCACGTTATGGTCCACATCAGAAGCGCACCGTTAAGTAAACATATGACATGTGGACACGCAGCCGCCACTTCCGGACATCACAGTGTGTGTGTGTGTGTGTGTGTGTGTGTGGGTGTGTGTGTGTGTGTGTGTGTTGTGTGTGTGTGTGTGTGTGTGTGTTGTGTGTGTGTGTGTGGTGTGTGTGGTGATCGTGTGTGTGCTTGTGTGTGTGTGTGTGTGTGTTGTGTGTGTGTGTGTCTGTGGTGTTGGGTGTGTTGTGTGTGGGTGTGTGTGTGTGTGTGTGTGTGTGTGTGTGTGTGTGTGTGCGTGTGTGTGTGTTGTGTGGTGTGTGTGTGTGTGTGTGTTTGCAGGCAAGCGTGACCATAGACAAAGTGACAGATCCCAATGAGTCCGCGTGCAATGCAAATTACGTGCAAATTACGTTGGTAACTATGGAGGACTAAAAGTGCCAAAATTAAATAAATAAATACACCATTAAATAAATAAATACACCATTAATAATTCCCTTAAATGTGTCATTAATTAAATTAAAATTGGAATTAAATACATAAATGTTTTATAAAATGTGTCATTAATTCATTAAAATCGGAAAATAAATACTATTTAATTAATTGACATTTACATTTCATGATTTACATTTACATTTCATGATTTACATTTACAAAGCCTCTGCCTCTCCTACCTGACATTTCGGTAAGACCGGCACACGTACGTAATGTGTAGGGGGCCTCTGAGCTTTCAAGGTTAAAGAGGTTGAAGAACTCTGGCCTGGCGAGTGACCGGTTGCTCTGGTCATCAAGAATGTCGTGAAGTCTCACTGACCTGTTTGGGTTCTCCCTTAGGATGCACTGTGATGAGCAGATTTTAGAGCAGGAGCTAGTCCGTTGTTTCCTCCACAGATCTTGGTGCACATGAGTTCACTGTAGGAGGAGGTTCCGCACTCCCGCCGTTCTCTGCCTGAGGGGACTGGTTAGCCCAAGGAACTGGCCAGCGTGAAGAGCCGATATATGCCTGTCGCTGTTGCAACTCCTTACAGTGCACTTCTGTTTTGCAAACTCTTTGCAAACGTGTTTGCTTGAAGAACAACATCGAAAACATATACCAGCTTCTTTGAGAAAATGCCTTGCGTTCTTCGATATGTTGTTGGATCGAAAAGCCTCTACAAATGTTTGAGGGGGTGGAGGCTTTTGATGATGGGCACTGTTTACTGAAATCAAGCCGAGCACTGGAAGCTCTGTTGGTCCGAGTCAAAACCGGAGAGACAATCCTTTATATGAGTGGAATACGAATTTCATCGATCCTTCTTATAGCAGACCGTCTGGTTTGTTGTTGTAGCAGCTGAACTGGCAAAATAAAGAAGCTTGGGTCGTTGCGGATGTAGCGCCTCTGGAGACGAAGTAACGCAAAGTAGGTGAAAGGTGGTGAAGAGCACGTTGTCTCTAACTTGTAGTTAATCCCCTTAGAAATCCACTTTTCTGGAGGTTCCATGGTAATTTTTCACTATAGGGTTCAGACCTCTAGCTGTGTCCAAGCAAGCAAAGTCCAGGTAAGTAGCCCTCGCGCTTAGCCGATGCAAGCTCCTGCAGGCAGGTCTCCAAGCTCTCGAATTGTAGTGATAACCCGGCTGTGTTTGGGAAACTGTTTCCACTCGGTCAAAGAGAGCCTTTTCGATCATCTCAGTGAGCCGTAACACACCCAGAAACACGAGACTGCCATATTCTCTCAGCCTTGAGTATAGATCGTCGACGTGGACAGCTCTTACCCTTGGTAGCGCATACAGAGAACTGCGGGCCTAACCATTAGTGAGCAGATCGAGCTCTTCGCTGCAGGTGAGATTCAGTTCTTTCTAATGGAGTTGAGGAAGTTCGACCTCCATGCCCGGTTAGCTGCTCAGGTTGATTCATCGAATTGGTAAGACTGCGAGCTCAATAGTTCACGCTGAACAAGGAATCGAGCTACCTCCCGAACCCCTGTATGGTCACCATCGTGGAGTATGGAGGGAGCCTGTCTGGGATGTAGTGGACGAGAAGTGGTGATGTGTCCCCATTGGGGTAGGGGATGTTGAGGTTTATTATCAGGAGCAGGCTTGGTGCCTGGTTGTGTTAAGCAGTGTCTGCCTTAGACCTGGTTGAGGTCTTCATCGAAGGATCTTGATTATATTGCCTTGTGCTATTAACGTTAGCAGGGTTACGTCGTTCGAAGCTGAGTGTTGGGGGCGGTGGGGTGTAGACTCAGAGGCTGCATTTGAATGACAGTCAACGTAGTTAACGCCCCATTCTCTTCACGTGGAGATGGAGTTGAAGAGAAATTATAGTTCTGGAGCCTCTCTCCAATTCTGCTGCAGTTTGGACTCAAGGGCTTCCGGCTTCTGCTTCTTGCTGATTGCTAATCTCTTTTCTACTTAGTTGGTACAAGAGCAGGCGTCATACGAGCTATTTTCTATCAGTAGATCATTTTCTTTTTGAACAAACGTGGTGCGGGGCACGTGCAGCTGATACTTTAGCCCTTGCTTTAGCTAGCTGCAGCTGGCTGCGGAAGACCTTGAGCTTGTGAGCTTGAGTCACCAGACACAGACTTTGTAGATCTGCGGCTAACGTAGTTGTCTTTTTGTTCTCCCGTTCGTGAAGCCCAGCTTCCATCTCTAGAGTAGTGAGGATCACACTGATAACACTGGAACGGCCTAACGCGGAGAATATCTCTCTTGATGCGGTAGGTATCCGTCTGTTTAGAGCCCGCTGTTGATGCTGTTTTTCACTGCTTCTGGCACCTGAGCGCGTAGCGATTGCACACATCACCAGGACAGCTAACACACTTTTCCCACACAAACTTGAAGACAGGATCAATAATGGGAAGTCCGTTAAGGATATTGTGGACATCGACCTTGTATGTCCATTATTGATAGTCGTTTGGAACAAGGTATTTGCTAGGTTAGAGTGTGAAAATCTGAAAATAACCATTATGCAAATCGGTTGACAAAATATACTTATAAAGTTGTGAAATACAATGAAATATAACGGTAAATTATTACATAAAGACATGGATGAATAAGTTACTCACAAACAAAAGCTTCTTCCAAGGCTTACACGGCATGGGATGACGTGAGATACAAGAAAGATATGTTTCACCGTGTTAGATCGCTGGCTCAAAAAGACAAGATAAAAATGGCTGCCGAAATAATTGACCGATCACGTGACTAAAATAAGTGTGGACTCTGGTCAGCCAATGAGGAATGAACACATATTAAGAGACTACTAAAAGAATACATACAAGTAATGGCCTGCAGGGGGCTCTAAAATGCCTAATACGAACTCGAAACGTGTAACGTAACACTCCCCCTGCCTGTGAGAGAGCGTCTCGCGCCAAGGAGTACCTCGCGGCCCCGAGAGCAGACGCTGGAGGCAGGGGAAACCACGGTGCACTCGTGCGTTGCGGCGCTATGAATCATCACAGACGCTCCTGATTGGACGCGTCCAAGACTTGGGAATAGGGAACGGTGGAAAGCGTAACAGGAGTGTGTTCGGCCACGGTCTGTGAGCGACGCCATCGACCCCGAGCGGGGATTGTTCTTCCGCTGAGAGAGACCACAGCTCGCACTGGTGATTCTTCCCGCGTAGCGAAGAGGTCGAGCCTCGCCTTCCGAACTCGCTCTATAATCTGATTCAGTCAGAGCGTGGGCAAGTCCAAGCCCTCCTGGTGGGGACCCCCCTCGACATCATGTCGGCCCCTCTGTTCAAGGACACCGGGGATGTACGCTGCCTCTGATGGAGCAGTGTGCGTCGCGGCCCAGCAATAACAGCTGTCTCGCTCTATGCTCAGCAGCTGTTGCCGAGCCACGGCCCCTTGGCGATTAGGTTATGCTGCTGTCGCCATTGTTGTCCCTGTGCCGAATCATTACTGTTGATTCAGTTCAACATCTGGGCACAGAGTGTTGGACCACCTTCAACACGTGAGGAGCTCCAATGCGTTATATGCATGGTCACGGGGGCGGCCAAACGCCACTACTGTCAACTCGCATGTTCCTCCCCAGCCCGACAGAGAAGCATCGTGAACCGACTGAGTGTGACGTTGCTCGGCCAACGGCCACCCCTCTTCCGGAGTTGGAGATCGCCCCAGTGGTCAAACGGCCACTGATAGGGAATCGTCACCTCTCCGCCGCCGTTGACGCGGGCGCATGCGCAGGCGAGGAAACCATCTCTGCAGCCGTCCTCTGTGAGCAAGCCCAGTGGCACCACCGTGTGGGCGGACGACAGTCATTGCCAGCAGCCTCATGACAGAGGGGGCGTCACAGAGCGCTGCACCGGGAAGACGCGGAGGAGAAGACCACAACGTTCTACCATCCTCTGCTGTGAGAGCCGTGCTCTCATTACAGCTGAATCCAGCTCTACCCAAAATACAATACCACGCTGTGAAGGGGAGGGGGAGGCTTTTCTTCCATTTATTGGCGAAGCCTAATTCGAGCATTACCGTCTTTTTGTTTAGAATAGCCGCTTTCCTCCTTGAGTGAGCCATCAAAAGCACGTCCAATGAACAGTACTCTCATTCCTGTTGCGTGCAGCGGCTGGAGGCCGTCTTCCCGCACTGGGAGTAACGTTCGTGGGGCTAAGAGAAAAGACGAACGGGAACGGTTGTACTGGTACTTCCCTTGGAATGGAACGCAGGAATGTTTCCTGTGTTTGGGGTCACTGTGAGTGGAAGTAGGTCCTTCAATCTATGATGGAACCAGTCGCCGCCGGTTTGAACCACTGTAAAGCTCGTCTGATTTTAACAGTGAAAGCGCCTCTCCGCGTGCATTTGTGAATCTAGATCGAGGAATCGGTCTCAGTCTCCTGGTTTCTTGGGTACAGGAATAAGGGAAAAAATCCTGCTTCCTCTCCGGGACTGCGGGAAATGCCACTTTTTCGCTAGAACATGCTGTAGCGCCGCAAAAGTGCAGCTGTTGAGCTTGGTGACGCGTTGTTTCCACAATCCCGTTGAATCCGGCGGAACGAGGTGAACTGCAGGGTGTTGACCTGCTGATCAGCCTGTTCCATCCATTTGCCAGGCTGCATGCGTTTCATCCATTCCGAGTAAGGCTCCGAAACGCGTGCAGCCTCTTGCTTTCTCGATGCGGTGTCATGGAACGAGCGCACGCTTGAGCCCCTGCCGTCCGCTGCGAGGGAGATCCTCTCTCGCAGCCCTGGAGCTTTGCGCCGAAGGGCATGGTGGTGGTCTTAGCAGAGGCATGCCCTGCCTGCTCGCTCATGTGATATAGTGTAGCTCCCTCTTCCGAGCTTGCGGACGCACGAGGAGGAATAAACACTGCGGCGGGAGCAGCACTGCCAACAACTGGCACGCTGGTGGTCATTCTAAGACATGAGCACGTTTCAGCGGCCGCCCGCCCACATGGTATCAGCAATGATGTGGTAGAGGGAAGCTAATGTAGGCTGGCTTCGTCAATTTAATACGACGGTTATTGACGGCTGCCATATGTGGTTGGAGATGCGTGCTGAATCAGTTAAGCGGCTGAACCGGAAGCTTGGCGTTAACTGGGGTGTGGGGGAAAACAAGCTGTCTTTAGTAAAGGGTGTTTCCCGCTGTCACACGCTTCTCCCTCGCCCCGTAATAGCCGGCGCTTGTGGGCGGGGCATCGCCATGAGCCCGCGCCCGAGGCCTTCGCGGCGCTCGCCGCCGCCCTGCGACGGAGGGGCGGGAATGGGAAGCCGGGCGGGCTTCCTTTGTAAAGTAATGAAGGGCTGGCAGTCGATCACTAATGTGAGTTTATTGACGGCCTGCCTAATCTGTGGTCGGAGATGCGTGTGAAACAGTACGCGAACCGTAGCCTCTGGGGGGGGGGGGGGGGGGGGGGGGGGGGGGAGGGGGCGGTTAATGGGGATGTGGGGAGAAAACCAGCCGTTTAGAAAAGAGACCATTTCCGCTGTTCACAGCTTCTCCCTCGCCGTAATAGAGCGGCGCTTGTGGGGCGGGGAATCCGCCCCATGAGCCGCGTGCCCGAAGGCCTTTGCTGACCGCTGGCGCGGCCTGCGTGGAGGCGGGGCGGGGTATTGCGGCGCGAGTTGCCTTTCAACGAGGCAATGGATGGCACGGATCGAATAATAGGTTTACTGACGGCCTGCCTAGACGTAGTGGGGATGCGCGCAACCGTTTATGGCCGAGCACAGGCTCGGCGGTACTGGATGTGGGAAAAAGCCGTCTTTGTAAAGAGGAGTGGCTCTAAGAGCCTTGTTTTCTCGCGTCAGCACCGGTCTCCCTCGCCCATCATGGCCTTTCACCAGGCGCTTGTGGGGAGGGGGCATTGCCCCATGGCCCGGCCCGGGGCCCTGTGCTGGGCGCTCGCCCACACCCACGACGGGGCGGCGGGCTTGTGAGCGGGGGGCCAGAAGGAGGCTGGCGGCGCCGCAACGGTGGCATGTCGGGGGCCACGGCGGCGACGGGAACCCGGCGGCGCTGCTGTCGGTGGAGGCGCCGAGGAGCGGAGACGTGTCTCGAAACTCTCTGCCTCCTTCGGAAAGCAGCCTGCATCCGTCCCATCTATGGACGACAGCGGGGCCCGAACAGCCCGTCCGAGCTGATGGGTCCGGGGTCTTGATTGAGGCCAAGGTTCGCTTTGAATTAGGTTTGCTGCCATGACGCCGTCGGGCCGCTGTTACCGCACCGGATGGACAGAAGAGGATGACACCGGCGAGCTTTCGCACGTCGACTGGCCCGTTCAGCCGAGACATGAGGGGTCAGCCGACCCTGGTGGAGATGTTTCATGCGTAGCAGGGCGATGTTGTTCACACCGGCCATCTGCTGCAGTCATGCATTCTGATGCGCCCTGTCTGTTGCTTGGCCGTTCAAGCTGTGCTTTGGGGGGGCGGCGCGCGAGGCCCGGCTCACCCCAAGACAGCGCACAGACGGAGGTCGCGGCCGGTACCGCCCTGAACCCGGTCTGATCAGAACCCTCCGTCTTCTTACCTGAATGAAGGTCTTCACCGGAGCTCCGAGCTTCCCGGGCACCGCCGCAGCGCCCACTAATTACGGCTGATGGCGGGAAACATGCGGCCAGATCGGCGAGACGGGCAGGGCGGTCGCGCCGTCACCCCAGATTCCATGCAGGCTGGCCGAGGCGTTGGGGCCTGAGGCATAGGCACCGCAAGGCCAAAGTTTTGCGGCTCAGCCTGGCGATCTATGCCCGGAAGCGTCTGCCACCAAAGCTCGAACCACTGAAGTGAGGGTGATGGGCAGAGGAACGGGCACAAGTTTGCTGCTGCCCCGGCCTCCTGACCCCTCCATTCGACAGAGGGGAAGCCAGGGGAGGACACCACCTCCTCGCGCGGTCGAAAGTCTGACGATCCCCGCCCCGCAGAGATGAAGAGGCATCGTCGAGCGAGTACGGAGAGCTCCGCAGGCACCTTCGCAGACCGCGCGGCAAGTGTCGGCAATCGGCGCTGTCGGGATATTCGGCACCGCAGCGGCCTTACCAATGCTGACACAAGGCACAGCGGCGAGAAGCGCCAGAGGGACTGTTCATGCCCATGCAACCCTCGCACACTTCGTGGCCAATCTTCGGAGATGTAACCGTTGTTACAGACCTGCAGATGCGATCGTCTCGGAGTCCAGGTATAATCAGTTGCTAGGAGATCAAAGACTACATGAATGGAGCAGATCGGTCCGCCGGCGACCGAATATACGGGATGGCCACATGCAGACGTGATTGAGGCCCACGACTGTTGGTGGAGCGAGGGATACAAAATTTTCAGTGCTTACGGCTCACGCTCTAGGGATAACCCAATAGCGATGCATTAAAACGGCGAAAGCCTAGGCGACTTAGAAACCCCTAGAAGCCCAATCCTACGAGGCTCCGCCGCACGCCAATCCGGCGGACGCACAGAGCTTTGGTCTAATATTCATGAATACAATCTATATATACTATAGCAGCTCGGAATCGCAAACGGCAACCAATCACATTCTCTCCCATGTTGCGTTCAACCCCGGACTGCACTGCACTGCACTGAGATTGACGGTTGAACGGCCTTGAGAACACCTGTCGGCGTAAACCGTTGATTGGCGAAACAAGAGAGGTGGCAGACGTATCCTCTGAATTCTCCCTGCGATGCTCAATGATGTACACGATGTTTACGACAGCTGCCGCGGCAGATCGACATCCGGACCTACCATAAAAGGGTAGGAAAACGCGACGTCGGAACTCGAGCTGGTATCACAGCCCATCCCTACGGAACTGAGCCGAACCCGAACCATTACGTACCCTGCAGTGGACACACTAAGAAAGCACATGGGCCAATAGCATCTGACTTTGCATGAGAAACCCAAGACTAATAGGGAAGCTGCTAGCTAGTTTAACTATAAAAGATGGGAGGAATGGCATTAATCGATTGACCGATTGACGACTACAGTTTGTGGATCTGCACCTGGCTAGGTCTTTGCCAGGCGACTGGTGACTCATCTACCAAAAAGGGACATGGATTTTTAACTGAGTCTTTTGCACTGTTGTTCGCTCACTCTTGCGAGAGGATCTAGATTGAAAAGCACTATGACATTGCAGCATAAGAAAGACTCACCAGGTGATTGCTTTTAGTTGTTGCTATGCTTCTAGAGGCGTAGCCTAGAAACCCCAAAAGAAGACTCACCATCCAACTGTACGCAGCGGAACCAGTTTCAGTGCTGCCGCTGCACGCGTCCCGACACCAGCAGTGCTTCCTATACAAACAGACTGAAAGCTCTACCCCATAACAAACACACAGCACAACACACACACACCACACACCACACACACACACACGACACCACACACACAGCACCCCCACACCCAAGCACCCCCACACACCACACACACAACACACACACACACACTCTGAACAAATTGACATGTCATGCACACCGAACTGAATCAAGAACCGCATTTTTACCCACCTCAGTAAGAACACATAGCAGAGATGAAAATGAGATTAAACTACACATTGCAAAGGTGCTGCTGAATTTACAGAAGCTTAATATTTTACGACTCTTGCTAGGAATCTCCACTGGTTCTGCGAGCAATGCGTCCAGCCAGCTTCTGAGCCACTTATTCTATCAGCTTTCACCTTGCCCACAAACTCGGTCTTCAGATCCTCACTAATTCAAATATATTGAAAATCGTGCTGGTTTGTAAAATGTTCGGAGCTGGAAATGCAATGCAAATACCTTTAACATGATTTCCTGTATCACATGGTGAACTTAAGAAACTTTATCTACGAAAAACAATAGCTTCACATACATCACCAAACAAAATGTTTACATGTTATCTGAAATATTTTATTTGTATCTGTAATAAATATACAGAATACTTTATTACAAGCAAAAGTATTTCTCGGAACAAGCTTCTACCTCTATCTTGTTTGATGCCAAACTGACAATTCTGTGGTGTCACATCCTGGACAATACACAATTCTTAGTTTAATCATATGAAATTGAGATGAAACTCAGTCATACTCCACCTCGCCTGTACGCCATATAGATACGCGCAACTATTTCCACAAGCCAAACCATCACCAAGTCCATTCTTTAACTCCTTCCGCCTTCATAAATGGGGTTGTGAGAAAGCTATCAAATTCCTTTACCTCCTCCACCACGACATCATGTCAGGAAGTTTCTTTCTTCCCTCATCTTGGTAAATATTTATCGTAAACATACTTTCAATATACTAATATGTACTATGACCTGTCTGTGTATGATTGAATTGCAATTAGTGTCATTTCAAATACATTTATCTATCTCAGATCGTTCACTCATGTTGCCTGCACATTGATCATGCAAATACTAATTGAACACATACTCTTGTCTTCAGTGCTGTCTGTGCCTGTCAGACCGTACTCTCTAACCTCGTACTGAGGGACTGCAGGAGAGAACACGCTTCTCATCATACTCGTGGCTGCTAAACTCCACAGCTTAATGTAACATTTGGTTTGGGTACAGGGACTGTTCTCATGAATCATCCACCTATCTCTGAAACTTGGGGTGGGGGTGTGTTGAAGGAGCATGATATCCGGCATACTTGGTCGATCCCAGTCATAGTATCTTCAAGGCGAAAAAACTTTTCTACCACTTTAGATATGATTGACACGTTCGTCAAAACTCATCCGATTGGGCGTCGACTTGCTGTGACATTACTGGTTTCTCACCTTAGGTCTTTCACTACTGTGGCAACTGAAACTGAGTCGGACAAAAGGACCAGACTTTTGTGGCGAGTGGATAAATGGATCACAGGATGTAGTGGTATCCAGTGGACGTGTGTTTCTTTTCGTTGCCTCATAGTGGTGTTGGAATTCAACCATTCTTTAATCAATGTCTGCCTATCTGCACATTTGTGACCAAGTCAAGCACTTT
>OLKM01000330.1:8350-48350 GCA_900291075.1 Melanogrammus aeglefinus
GAGAGAGAGAGAGAGAGAGAGAGAGAGAGAGAGATCAAGAGCGAGAGCGAGGGCGAGGGCGAGAACGAGAGCGAGAGCGAGAGAGAGAGAGAGAGAGAGAGAGAGGGATCGAGAGCGAGAGTGAGGGCGAGAGCGAGAGAGAGAGCGAGAGAGAGCGAGAGAGGAGCGAGAGCGAGAGAGCGAGAGAGAGCGAGAGAGCGAGAGAGAGAGAGTGAGAGAGTGAGGGCGAGAGAGCGAGAGAATGAGAGCGACAGAGACTGAGCGATGCGGTGGTGATGTAGTGGCGGTGGTGGTGATGATGGGGTTGAATGGGAGAGTAATGAGGTTGGGTGGGGGAATAGGGGGAGTGGGCTGGGGAATGGGTGGGAGTGAGGTGCTGAGGAGAGAGTAGATGGAGCAAGGAGGGGGCGAGTGTTTGGTAACGGAGAAACATGAATAAAGAGTGGAAGAAGCTATCAGAAGAGGATCATTTTAAGTGTCTTTCTACAATGTCCTATCATTTGAACAAATTAAACATGATGGAGGGGTCAGCCCTAGACAGCACACTTTTAAATGGTACCCAGGAGAACATCTGAAAACATATTTGATTGCGAGCAGGGCTTAGGGGAAATATACTCAACTAGTCTTTCTATTGCTATCTTTGATAGCCTTTGTTTGTTGAAATGGCAGCATGACACAATGGCAGACAGACAGAAAGAAAGACGGATAGAAAGAGAGACAGACGGATGGATAGATGAATTGACATTAGCCTGATGGATAGATAGAAAGATAGAAAACAGATCAGTCACGTATCATTCACACCCCAAACAGCATACGTAACCTTGGTGGTTGGAATGATTTTAGAAAGAAAGCCCAGGCTGGAGGCAAAACTGAACTAAAATATTAGACCAAGAATAGGGGCCCGAAGACATGAGAACCTCGCCAGGGCCATGGCTGCCGGCAGCAGAACACAGGGGGGATGGCGATACCAGAACAGAAAGGACCACACGAGTAGGATGGAGAAAAACAGCTAACAGGCCTGAGCGCCTGTTACCCTGAAAACTCTCTCTCTATCTCTTTCCTTCAATCTCTCTTCATCTCTAGCACACTTCCTCCGAGGCGGCAGAACATGAGAACATAGGAGGAGAGGTGAGGATGGTAGGAAGAAGGTGAACACAACCGCATCCGCCAACGGAGGTGTGTGTGTGTGTGTGTGTGTGTGGGAGTGTGTGCGTGGGTGTGTGGGTGGCCGTGCCAAGTACCAAGAAAAGAAAGAGAGTAAAATAGTGGTGATAGATGATTCTCCTAAATGAGAGAGAAAGAGAGAGAGCGGTAGAGAGAGGAGGGGCAAACATCTAGGTGAAAGAGGACCAAAGGGAGGACTGAAGAGGTTGGGTGGAGGGGTGATGGTGTTGGTGTATGGAGGGGGGTGTGGGTGTGGTGTTTGGGGGAGAGATGGGGGCGGCGGGGCGGGGGGGGGGGGGAGTGGGGATACACATTTAGAGAGGAGTGACTGCCTTGTGACCAGAAAGAGTGGGGAGAGTGAGAAAGGGAACCACAAGAACACACACTCACACACACGGACCTTAGGATGACACCCGGTGTCATCCTAAGGTCTGAAGATATTTGTGTCTTCTTTTGATAAGGATGGCCGACTCCCCATCAAATCAGAGTGTTTGCTGTTCTCTAAATGTTCAATAAAACTGGCAATGAAAAGTGATATGAGGGTAGGCTGATAGAGACTTAACGCTTGATTATGTACTGCACTCCTGTGCTTGCACATTTAATTAAAAACAGGAGGAATCCCATTTAATGGTCATTAATCAACATTATACTGGTCATTCACCCGCTTAACCATCGCTAAAAGTACGCTCACTCACACATAGACACAGAGCTACACAAACATGCACACACACCTGCACAGACACACACAACTACACAAACACACACCCGCGGAGACACACACACACACACACACACTGTCACAAACACATTTACATTAACACATGCACACAAACATGCATTCACACATTTAACTCAACACATGCACATACACATCCCCCAGCCTATTCCCCTGGGCGCCTCCCCGTGGGGACAAAATGTCCTGTTCTCCTCGGTGAACAATACCCCGCAATCCAGCCGTCTGGCACTCAGTCACTCTCCAGACTAAACCATTCAGGAAGCAGAGTCCAACTGGGGGGGGGGGGGGGGGGGAATGGAGACCTGGTCAAGAGACAGAAAGAGACGAGAGAGAGAGGACGAGTTCAGAAGAAACTGGGGGGAGGAGGGAGCAGATGAAAGGAAACAAAGCAAGCAACAAGCGTGTACCGAGTGTGTGTGTGTGTGTGTGTGTGTGTGTGTGTGTGTGTGTGTGTGTGTGTGTGTGTGTGTGTGTGTGTGTGTGTGTGTGTGTGTGGTGTGTGTGTGTGTGTGTGTGTGTGTGTGTGTGTGTGCGTGTGCATGCGTGTGTGTGTGTGTGTGTAGCGTAACCTTGGCGACATCGGTCAGGGACCATTACCTTGTCGTCAGCGTCGCCTAATGGCTTCCCCCTCTCCTTCCCTCTCTCCTTCCCTCTCTCCTTCCCCCTCTCCTTCCCCCTCCTCCTCCTTCCCCCTCTCCGTCTCCCCCCCGTCGCGGGGAGACGACGGAGACCTCCTGGATCTCCTCCTCCTGCTGCTGTGGGGGCGGGACTCCGGGCCGGCCCCGCCCCGTCTCGGTGGCGCCTCGGGGCTACTCTGAGGGGCCGCTTCCGGGGTCCTCTGCCGGGGGGCCCGGATGATGCGCAGGTTGCTGGTGTAGATGATGATCTTGCCAAAGTCCAGCACTGAGGACTGAGAGAGAGAGAGGGGTGGGGGGGGTGGGGGGGTCCTTTATACACCATCTTAACACCCTGGTGCTTTGTTATCGTGTGTACCGTCCAATTGTGACGTCCAGCCCTCTGATCAGACTCTAGGTGGTTCATCTAAAGCCTGGTTTGTGACGGACTGGAAGATTCCAAAACAGCCGATCAGAACTGGACTCTGATGGTGGCCGTATACAGAAGAACCAGTGAGCAAGAGCTCGCTTGTGGGCCTGTTGTCGACAGGCCCACGAGCGAGCACTCACTCCGGGACATTTTTTTTGGCTCACGTCCGTCCCTGTTTGTGATGCTTTACATGTAATATAAAGAATATGGACGCATGAAAAGGGCAATATTGATTTATGAAAAGCCAATCTTTACGACCACAGAAAAGTCCTTATTCAGCAAGACAATGATGATTTCCTGAATATAATCTTCAGCCAAACGTTCGGCTGGCCGGTAGCAATGCTGGCCTAGCGAACATCAAATCCATGCTACGTACCGCAAGGAATGAAAAGTCCTTGATAGAATTCATGTCCAGAATATAGTTATACGAAGCACTAGCCTTCTGGCACTTTGTTAAGAGAATAAACCATACGAGAGACAGAACCGCAAGGAGCCATCGATTTATCCTTCACTCGCTGGAATAATGAAGATGCTGTAACCACCCTGCAATAAAAATGATGTATCTGGTGGTTTGCTATTATTTATCAGTCTATTTAGTCAATTTGAATAAAGAACTTTTTTGCTTCATTATGCCAAATCGTTGCTACATCTATGATTGTTGCCAAATACCTAGTCATAATGAATACATAATAAATACATAATAAAATAATATTTTTGTTGTATTCCATGAAACTAAATGAGACTGAGAGCACAAAGCAATCCTGTTCACGCTTCACCTGACAAAAAGGAGGTACCTTATTATATTCATAGGGTCTGCTCTACATTCCTATTTGTGTTATTCTTTGCAGTGCATAATGCTAATCCATATCCCCAGAGCCAGCCACAAACTCAGGGCGCAGACACACTGACGGACGGCCTTACATCGGGGTCCCCCTGTGCCCCGTCACCCTGGGACACAGCAGGCTTGTAGCCGGCCATCCCCCGGTAGACGTTGATGCGCTGGGCAATCACCCCGGTGGGAGGGTACACACCTGCACAAAGACCCACAGGACACACGTCAGAACAACAGCACCACAAACGACGCCGTGACGGTGGTAGTTTTAAAATCAATTAAGTTAGAGATTACATTTTAATTAGTTTTGTTCTAAATTCACTCATGAAAATTGATGAGGTAAAACCAAACCCATGTTAGGGAGAAGCCCTGTCTCTGCCTTTGAAATAACCAACTGATGTTTTTCATTCATTATTATTGTTATCATTTCATACTGGAGCAAAACTGATGGTGGCAGTCAAAAAAGGCACAGGTTGAAGGTGTTATGTAAGACAGGTAAACCCACACATACACATACACACACACACACAACACACCCCCACACACACACACACACACACACACACACACACACACACACACACACACACACACACACACACAACACACACACACACACACACACACACACACACACACACACACACAACACACACATACATACAAAACCACACACAGGACCCCCCTCCCCCCACACACACACACGCATAAACAGATAAGCACACACACAGAGGACCACACACACACACACACACACACACACACACACACACACACACACACACACACACACACACATGCATGCACAACCCCACACTATACAAGCATACCCCAACATTAAGGTATAGCATGCAGGGTATGGCTCAGAGCCTTGCGTAGCCTAGTGTAGCTTAGCGTAGCCTAGCGTATCCTAGCATTGCACCGCGTGCTGAAGGGCTCACCCGGCTGGTCCTCGTTGGGGGGCTCCTGGAAGCCACACAGCTGCTCCAGCTCCAGGTGGCTGGGGGGGAGCTTGCGGTGGAGGAAGCTGTGGGGGTACTTCTCCTCGGGACTGTCCACCTCCTGGCCGTCCTCGTACACGTGCTTCAGCACGCGGCCGCTGTACGACGACGCCAGCTTGAACCTCACCTGTAGGGCGCCACGGAGAGCACGGTTCTGCCCTCTGTGTTTTATTGATGCTCAGTCTTCTTTCAGTGTTTTGTTTTTTTCCCAGCCAGCTGATTCCACTCATTAATTGCACCCATGGGCTAGGCTGATGAGCAGAGCCAGATGGTTGTCTCAATGTACTGGCTCCAGGGAGGGAGTAACTTCTTATGTACCCAGGACTTGTACTGTTTGGAACTTGGACGGAGCGTGGATGTTTGTTTCACACCAGAACTAGTTCTTCTTTTGTCTATTCTTTCTTTTTTTTTTCCTGTGAAAACCTGGTGGTGGCAGGATGAGGTGTTGAAGGGTAGGACAACAATGAGGGGGGGGCGGGGAGACGGCTCAAGCTAGGGCTATTTCTGTATCGTTGGCAGAGCTCTCTCTCTCTCTCTGCTGTCTATGTCTATGTCGTTTTGTTCCAAGCACTGGGCGTTTTGAAGTCCACGTTTTAAGAGGACTGTCTAAGGGGTGATTAGGCAGAGGAGGACAGCATGAGGGAAAACTACTTTCACCTGTTGTCTTGTCCCTGTGAAACAATGCCACGCCAAATGTGCTCCTTCTAAATATAAACATGAGGGGGGTGCATATATGCATGAGGGATTCATATATCCAAACCTGCCATTAGCTCAATGGCTCCCAGACTCCTGGGAGACCCCTAACTGTATCGCTTTTACCACTGAACCCTTACAAATATGGTAATACTTGTGTTGAAGAGAAATGTTTCACATTCAGCAGTTGAATAGTTAGATGTTATAATATTAACTTAACTTAGGTTTCAGTCGCCACAGTGAAACTTATTTTGCCACCAACAAAACTGCTAATGTGTTATTAATGTGCAATAACAGATTGAAACACAAACACAGCAACAAAGTTTCGAAAAATCAAAAGAATAAATGGCTAGTATTGTTCTCAGAACAATATTCAATGCTTTGAAATGCATTGCAATGTGTGCATTTTTTTACGAAAAAATGACTGGAGCTTTCCAATTAGTTTGTATCAAATCAGTGTGTAAATCCAATTAGCAATCAACAGTGAAATAATCACATGCACACAATTTATTTATTTATTTATTTATTTATTTTCAAATGACCTGTATCTCAGGCTGAAATGCACACAGACCTGGCAGGTTTCCTTTTAGCAGAGTCTGTTCTACCAACTTTTTTCCTCTAAATGCTTTCAACATAATGTCCAACCCACTCACCTTCCTCTGCTTGGCCCCTTCATACCGCTGAGTCAACTGCCTCTGGATCTCCTCCATGTCTCTCCTCGGAGCTCGGCCGCCCGGAGAAGGAGCTTCCTCCTGGGGACGGAATGAGGTCAGGGCAACGGGGGAGACAGTGCGAGAGGATGGATGGACCGATGGATTAACCAATGGATCCTTGCACTCAGGACAGAGGTGTGCGATGAGAGAAGGGTTTGTCAGGGAATGAACCGCTCAGGATGATGTATATGAGAGGTATAGGGACGAGGCGGCAGTGAATAGGGAGCTTACGTGGTCCTCTCTGCCCCTTCTATGCTTTACTAACCCAGGGAGGACCCCGTGTTTCAGGGCAGCTGCGCCGCGAGCCGGTGGGTTGTTTAATTATTCACCGTTGGATCGTATTAGCAAAAGGCTTGTCGCGAAACTGGAATCCTCAGTCATCAAATAATCATGCTCCTCTGAAAAAGGAAGCCACTCTGCGCGCGCGTGCGTGTGTGTGTGTGTGTGTGTGTGTGTGTGTGTGTGTGTGTGTGTCGTGTGTGTGTGTGTGTGTGTGTGTGTGTGTGTGTGTGTGTGTGTGTGTGTGTGTGTGTGTGTGTGTGTGTGTGTGTGTGTGTGTGTGTGTGTGTGTGTGTTTGTTTTTGGTCATGCTGTCAGGAAGTAACAACCTGCCATTGCAAAAAAGGATGTAGTGGTTTGTTGAACAAAGTAAAACACTAACGGGATAGTTAAAGTAAAACACTAACGGGAGAGTTACCTCTCGTTAACTCTCGATGAATCACAAACATTCCAGGCCCACTTTCTTAAGCTGATATCTGAGATATCTTACTATGGTGAGATTGAGAGGAATCGTGTTTGCGTCAATAGATAAGAACTAATGTGCGAACAATTAAAATGCATTTGAATAAATTAAGCTGTAAACAAGTAGATAAGATAGATGACGGTAGAGTTAAGAAAAAGTGCCTGAATTGTTTATGCCTTATCATGAGGGCATACACAAACATGTATTTATTTTCTTTAGAAAAGTCAATTTTTGGTATTCAAACTTTTTATAGGAATACACCAGACCTGCGCATGAATGTACTTTGCAATAACGTGATGCCCCTTTGTCAATGCAATTTGGCATGTTTTTGGATTACAACTTTACCTGAATGTTTGTGATACCTTAATAAATTAAAGGCGATCGGTCAGCAGTCATCCTTCTCCCCCATTGGATCAATGACTCGACACAGGGGCCGAACATTATTTGACATCTACACATTTTTGATTATCCGGACGTCTACAAATATCCATACATCTATATATTTGTTTTACAACCTGCAGCACAACCGCTTTCAGCATTTTCCAGTTTCTCTCCTAATGGGAAGGCGCTATTCTTTCCCCCAAATGGGGCCGCTAACTTTGAACTTGATGATGTGATGGCAGTCTGGTGTACGTGTATTGCATTCATTGGCCAAAATTGGTCTAGACGAAAATGAGCTTTTCTGACTGCCTTCGGCCAGCGAATAGGATGACATTCATTGATGGCAGTGGCAGATGTTTATCTTCTGTGATACATTTTTTCCAACTTTCTCATGTGAAAAAGGTTATATTAAAGGGTGTTTCATAAATGTGTTTCATTGAGTTTGTGGTCATTTAAAGATAGTGTGATGGTGGAAGACTTTAAAACAGTTATATTGAGCTTTTGTTTATAACCCAACACAAAAGGCAGAATAAATAACATTAAAAATTAAATAAATTAACAAAAAAACATTGGTATCTGCCTCAGCTTCAAGACCAATTGCCGTTTTAAATAACGCTATCTTTTGTGACATCGGCAGACTCATTTTTAAATCATTGTAAATCTCTCCATTTTTGATTAACTCATACAATGACTGGGAAGAAAAAAGGCAAGGTTGTCAACGTGGGGCTGTGCTTGATTTGAATCAAACTGCGCACATGTGGGTCAAGTGCAGGTTAACCTGTCACCGTCTCTGCTGCCTGCTGCTAACATTGTAGATTGTGAGGCACCACAAAGTCACAAGCTATGCAGATAAAGATAAATATGATGGAAACTACACAAAGAAAAGGAAATGCAACTAAATTAAAGACTAAAAAAGACTATAACTGGTTCAAGCCAGTGCAAGGCAATTCTGAGATTTTGAAGTTTGAAAAATGTATGCAAAAATTTGACCCCATCTCAGCATTAGTAACGTCACGTGTCCCACATTGCTCAACACAATACTCTTTGTGTTGGAAAATGTGGGAACCGACCAAAATGCCTCTGGAAGGGATAGACCTAAATAAAAATCTGAGCAACGTAACTTTTGAAACATTAGCCGCAGCCATCTATGTTTGCTTATGAAAATGCCTCCACCACACTCCAGCAGGGCACTCCTCTGTACAGCCATCAGTATCAAATCTGCCAAATTAGATAACAGTTCTAATTGGCCTGAATGTGCTAAAAATATGAAGTGTTTGTTATTATCCTCAACGTCTCCTTGCTGTGGTGTGGGTTTGTCAGGCTATTTAAGTTACCATTTATAGAACACTAACCTAACACAGAGCTTCAATTAACCCCACTCTGTGACTTAAGATCAATGGCAATTATCCTCCCAGACAGGGACCATCATTAAAACAGTGTAGCGCCTGTTCATATGTGGTTTGAAGACACGTCTCGTACGCCAAAGAATATAAAGACCCCTATCACTCTCCTGCCGCAAACTTGACAACAGAGTGGCAGAGTTTTAGTTGCTCAAGCGAGAAATTGTTTCAGGGTGGAGTGTCTCGTGGTGAAGGAGTCCTTTCATCACCCAGGAATCCTGTTGCTTAGAGTTGAATTGATGGCCACTCTCACCCTGCCTGACTGTGTACCAGCTCCACATCAACGGGGGTGCATTAAGTAGGACCTCCGCCACCTCCACCGCTAAAAGGCTTACGGGCTATGGGAGGCTCTCTCTCGCCTGTGAAGGTGCATCACCTGGTTGTTTTGTTTCGACTACTTGTCAATGAAAGGTAGTTAGGTGGTACTGCGGCGGGCGCCGCAACGTAGACACTGGTATAATTCACCTAGACTGAAACATTGTGTTATAATGGGAAACCACCCTTCAAGTGTTTGTCAGTTGTGACAAAGGGGTTAGTGATGCAATGTTCAACACTCAATGAGTGTTGAAGAGAGATTAAACAAGCACTTCAATGCGTTTCAAAGCACTGTCGCATCTGACTGGTGGAGACCACAGATGTGGAGACGCCATTTATGGCCTTTCCACATTGACAGGAAGACATCTCAAAGATTGGTTGCAGCTAGTTTAGTCTGACACATACACAAAAAAAGGGCTAATACCGGTATGGTGTGTCAATGCTTGAAGGTGCATCGCCACACCAAAGCCCTACTGGCACATATCTCATTTCCCAAAAAGAGGATTGCCCATGTTAATGTGGACCTGGTGGGATCTCTTCCTCCCTTCTTCAGGTTCACTTACCTCCTCACTATGACAGAAAGACCCGATTGCTGGAGGCCGTTCCCCTGTCGGCAACAACTCCCACAGAGTTGTTTGGTGATTTTGACGTTCATAGGCTCTTGGGTTTGGGCGCCCATTTCGACGTCTCCTTGGCGATTGGTCCCAAGTTAACATCTGAGGTCTGGAACGCAATTGCTAGTGGCCTGGGGGTGAAGCTGCACTGCAACACCGCATTATCATCCACAGGCAACGGGTTGTGCAAACAGTTCCATCGCTCCTTTGAAGCTCCGAGCCAGCCTCAAGGATGAAGGTTGGGCTCCCGTTGGTCATGTTGAGTCTCAGGACTGCCACCAAAAATATCCTTCTGTCCTGATCCACTGAGCTGGTTGATGGCAGCCCCTGCTAGTTCCTGAGGATTTCGTCTCTAATGCAACGGCCCCCTGGTCTGCAACCCGACAACGGGCTGCCGGGCCGCACTCCTGGACAACATTAGGGTTCTCGCTCCCACCCCCACATCACAGCAAGGTCTCCCAGTTTCACATCCCGCCCACCCTTCAGACAGCTGAGTACATATTCATCTGCCATATTTCCCAGCGAGGGCAAAATCCCTCCCTATGATGTTCCAATTCGGGTCCTTGAGGCTGGGTGGGGGACCTGGGTGGTAACCCAGATAACGTTTCCGTGGACCGCCTCCAGCCAGCCCACCTGGCGATAAATCAACCTGTTGGGTTGGCTCGCCGCCCATGGCGGGGCTGTCTCCTGGCTTTTCCCCCACGCCGGAACAAGGCTCTTTGGGACCCTCAGTTGGATCCCCCAGTCCCTGCTTCAGTTTGACAGAGTCGTTTCGGGCGGGTGATCCCAATGTTGACATTGCCGGAGCTACATAGACACTTAATTCCCCAAAAGACTGTTACATTGTGTTATTATGGGCCGGGCTGTAATGCCATGATGTAATGCTAATCACAATGCACTGCCTCTGAGGAGCACAAATAAGAAGACAAGCCTGGCCATGGCCTACGTACAAAGCCATCTTATGTGCCTTGAGCCTTTTGGCCTTTTCATGTTGGTTAACGCCAACATTTCTAAACAAAAGACCCTGATTTCAGGGTATTCAGAAATTGTTTGATTGACAACAAACACCATCAGCTTGACATTCTCCTTCAGCTGCACCTGTCAGGGAGCCAGTGGCCATATGCGTGGGACTTGGGAGCCACACGGTTCTTCTAGTAGAGTTTGGTTGTCTGTAATTGACTACAGTCGTGTTTCCACTGTTAAATGTGCTTCACGGAAGTCTTTTAACGCCCTTCGCTCAACTTCTGGTACGCAGTATGGGGCCCTTAAAGCAGCCTATTGTCTCTCAATATCTTAAACTGTAGCCACAACATTAGCTTCTAGCCAAAAGAGGTAATCCATACACTCTCTTATGGAAATATTTTGTGTGCCTATGTGCAGTGGCCTAAGCACTTTGTTCACAGGAGCTACCAGTCTTCTATATAACATCAATGCTATACAGATTCAACCTCTAAGCCCTCTGGAAATTAGTTTTAATCAACATCTACATATTGGATTGCTCTAATACGTGTGGGTATTTGTAAACAGCAGAGATGAAAATCATTGATATTAATTATGAATGTGGAAAACAGTAATCCTTATTCAAGCCTTTGTAACCGCAGTTTTCCGTCACCTTCGCAGCGTCAAAGGTCATCAGAATAATCCACATCGAGTTTATAGGCGACAACATCATGATTGTCTGTCAGCCTAACCAAAAGCGAAATGTCAAACTGATTGAATATGGGTTGGTCTTCCCAATCTCCGATTTAGACTTTGCTAATACTTTACAGGCCCTGCAATTCAGGTGAGTTCTACCAAGGCATAGTCAGACCCTCAGTTGCTGTGGGTTTTCATTTTACTGTTAAGGTTACTCATGGGAAATGTCAAAGTGTACAATGTTTCATATAGTTCTGTGGAAACATGATAGACAGCCCTGTGATGCCTCCTTGTTTTTGCTAGTTGTATCGATAAAGAGTAGCAGGTCAGTGTGACTTAACCACCAGACATCCCCTTACAGTGGGAACACATCCCTCTAAAGTCTTTAGAGCTTTGTAGATCCGTCTTTTATAATGTAGGCTAATGGGTTTCTGTTTTGTCTCTCCAGCTGGCCGGCACCATGGATACAAATAGCCTACGATCTGAGCACCTGTTAGAGATGATGGTGACCAACTTGTATTTCACCAAGAATCAGGGCTCTCTAAATCTTGGATGGAGCCTCAAGCTATTCATCATGGGAAAAAAGCTGCATGAAATGATGGTAGGTTATTTTTATACCAGTATAATATATTTGAACATTTGTTGTTTTAGACTCCAGAGGATCGTTACAACAAATCTGATATTTAGGAGGATAAAGAATACTTCAGCTCCCTTGATGACATTGTTGGTAGACTGTCAAATAATAGTGTACAAATTACTGAAATATTACAGAATTAAGATGTGGCTTTAAGCGTCATTCAATTTACATTGTTTCTAAATTCAGTATAATACCAAGAGGAAGATGAAGACGGTCTTTAAGGCATTTTTAGATTTGCTGAAAGGGATACTGGAAATGGACCCTCATCTAAGAATTACACAAGTTAAGTTCTACAACATTCTACAACTTTTCTTGTCCTCGCTGCCAAATATTACAGCCTCAGTTTTTAATTCTCCGTGGTGGAGTTTGTCTGTGTATCGGAAAGTAATGGAGAGAGAGAGAAATGCAGATTTTGCTCTACATGCACTTTCTGTTTTTCATAGCTTACTTTTTAAAAATGTTTTCTTTTAAATATATATATATATATATATATATATATATTTCTACTTTGTTTAATTAAAGATTTTTGGTTAAAATCCTTTAAAACAAACTCTGTTCAATAAACGTACGTGTGATGTATTCACCCCCAAGCATTCCTATTGGACTTTAAAAAGCTGATATGTAACTACATTTTTTTGCCCTCATCTAATATCAGGCCCACAGAACCTACTAAATCTTAGCGCGAAGCACATAGACTTCAGTGTTCAGTTCATCCACGCTTTATCAGTGACATGAGCAGGCTCATCTATTCCATCTTTGAAAACAAAACAGTTTGTTATATTTAAACATCTGTGATGGGAGCCAATAGATTTGCTTTCACTAAAATATTGACAGACGCGGATGCTTTGTGGATTTAAAAGATTCTATTGTTTCTGTGAGCCAGAATCGTAGTAGGCATACAACAATGTGTTGGGTCAAAAGAGAGGCTATGCTCTGAGGCAAACCGTAGGTTTGCATCCTAAAACTGAACAGTAATTAGATTTGAATCTAAGAATTAGAAATTAGTCATTTCTAATTCTTAGATTCATAGCGTAAGAGAGCATGCTTCTGATAATTGGCTGTTAGCATAGGCTATCCTGCATTAGCATATGTCTGTGTGATGAAACAAGAGCAGAAACAAGCACCACCAGCGCAAAAGGCAATGTGTACCGCAAAAGAGAATTGGAGAGAGAGACAGGGTTTGAGTTAGGTGGGGAGCCAGTGGGAGCTGAGCTCCCACAGAGAGAGGTCTGGCTCCCATGAAAGCAGCAAACTCAAATATCTGTGGGGGTCTCTGAAAATACAGCAGCATGATATTGTAATTACAAATAAAGCTATTTTCCCTTCCACATACAGAGTAATATTAACGCTAAGTAAGGGTAAATAGAACGCCAGTCATTATCGGGAAAATAAACCCAGACAGGGCGAACCGGACACCGATGCGATACAGAGGTGTCTTGCTTCGACCTGAAGGGGCTTATCTACGACTTATTTTCAACAACTCAGCGCAAGGCCAGTACAGTCTCTCCCCCCGCCCCCGTCAACAACTTTAAGAGACCCCTACAGAGATGGAATCATAACTCGAACCCTGGAGAGAGATGGATGGATAGAGAGATGGAATGATGTAGAGTCAGAGAGAGAGAGAGAGAGAGAGAGAGAGAGAGAGAGAGAGAGAGAGAGAGAGAGAGAGAGAGAGAGAGAGAGAGAGAGAGAGAGAGAGAGAGAGAGAGAGAGAGAGAGAGAGAGAGAGAGAGAGAGAGAGAGAGAGAGAGAGAGAGAGAGAGAGAGAGAGAGAGAGAGAGAGAGGAGAGTGAGAAAAGAGAGAGAGAGAGACACACACACACACACACACACACACACACACACACACACACACACACACACACACACACACACACACACACACACACACACACACACACACACACACACACACACACACACACACACACAAGTTGTTTGACCTTCGACCCCCAATCCAGAACGAGTCTCCTTGTGGATGTGGAAGCCCAAGCCTGGGCTCCCTGCCAGTAGGGTTACCCACCTTCCAGCATCATCATGACCAGCACTCCCACCGCCAAGAGCACGAGTAGGAGCAGCAACACCTTGAGGTGGGAGGGATGAATGGTGAAGAGGACGGTCAAGAAGAGGAGGAGGAGAGCAGGAGTACTGCGGTAATGGAGCAGACCAATGAGAGACCGACAGTGGGGGAGGAGGAGGAGGAGGAGGAGGAGGAGGAGGAGGAGGAGGAGGAGGAGGAGGAGGAGGAGGAGGAGGAGGAGGAGGAGGAGGAGGAGTACTGTGGTAATGGAGCAGACCAATGAGAGACAGACAGTGGAGGAGGAGTAGAGGAGGAGAACAGGATATTTCCTCCTGGTAGTGGGTTCTGGGTAATGGAGCGAGGAGAAGGTGTCGAAAAGAGAGGGAATTCTGGAAGAAAGGAGACCTTTGAAGAAGGCGTAGACGTTGATACAGAGTATAAAGAGAAGGAAGGATAGAAAAAAAGGTGATATAAGAGATACAAAAAAAGTAAGAGGCAGAGACCAGGAGGAAAAATAAATGGACTGCATTTATTCAGCTCTTTTCTAACCAATTGCCACTCAAAGCTCTTTACAATTTTGCGTTTCATTCACTCATTCATTCATTCACACACTGACGAAGGTGTAAGCAGTGCAAGGCGACTGCCAGCTGCCCGGGAGCAGTCAGTGAGAGGCGTCTTGCTCAGGGACACCTCGACACTCGGCTAGGAGGAGCCGGGGATCGAACTAGCAACCCTCCGGTTACCAGCCAACCCAGCTCTACCTCCTGAGCCACCGCTCCACCCCAGAGTAAAATTAAATGTTCAAGAAAACAAATGAGAATGAAAGAAGGAAGATAATGACCAGCAATGAAAAAAAACCTTTGAGAAATAGACGAGGAAAAAAATGGAAAATTAGGTGGGGGGGGGGGGGAGATAAGAGGGACCATGGAGTACTATAAAAAAATAAGACAAAAAAAGAAACACTTTATATGAGATAAAGAAAAAAAAAAGATTAGAAATGAAGGGAGAAAGAGTGAATTCAAGAAGTTAATTGAGGAGGAGTGGATGAAGGACGTGGAGCAGGAAGAGAAGGAGTCAGCAATACCCTGGCCACTATATAACATCATGCCTAAGAAACCTCCTGGTACAACTACCAGCTCTATCAACTGGGGCTGACAGAACATTATGGGGGCAGCATAATGATCTACAAAAAGAAGGGCCTTAAACACTTTCATTGCCTGAATGAATATTCCCTGAAAAACATGCTTTTATCTGTTGATATAATGATACAGATTTAGATAGACGTATACAGATTGAAGATCTGATTCAGATTGACTCTGTGATCTGATGTAATGTACCCCCAAAGGTATCTATCCCCACCAGTACCACCAGTTGTGATCATCAGTACGAGAGCTGTTACCAGCACCAGCAACACCACCAGTACGGCTGCATCCAGCACCTGTTATGGTCAAGATGGCATGGCATTCGGTCACAGTGATTGGTGAGTATGTGTGTGTGCGACGTGTGTGTGTGTGTGTGTGTGTGTGTGTGTGTGTGTGTGTGTGTGTGTGTGTGTGTGTGTGTGTGTGTGTGTGTGTGTGTGTGTGTGTGTGTGTGTGTGTGTGTGTGTGTGTGTGTGTGTGTGTGTGTGTGTGTGTGCATCACAAGTGTTTGTGTGTTAAGTGTATGATGTGAAACTTGTAGACCATCAGAGCCTAAAATGGACCTTCATTGGTGTTCTTTAGGGAGTGTCTGTCTGTCGTTGTGTGTGTCCCCACTATTGCTGTGTCAAAGTACTATTGCTGACCAAACAGGATAAAAGGAGGATATATGAAGGGAGTATCTAGGGAAGGGGGATGGAGTAGTTACTGAATCATAAAACGTATTATTGTCCCATTTTGTTTTCCTTTAATTACCACTGAGAAGGTCTACCAGAATTGTCAGCAGTGCTCTCTCCTCTCAGCGGCTCATTCAGGAGATGAATGAATAGGTTTCTACCAAATGAGCTTCTGCTTCTGTCTGTAATGATGTAATACAGTCAGTGGTTCTTCATGATGAGGACTTCCATTCAAACCTCGTTCATGTAAACAAAAGATGAAAAATGGAGCCGATTCAATGTCTTGGCTTGGCTCTTTTTCAAATGTAAACCCAATACCCATAGCAATATGAATAGAAACACAGACATACACACACACACACACACACACACACACACACACACACACACACACACACACACACACACACACACACACACACACACACACACACACACACACACACACACACACACACACAAACACACAAACTACACACCAAACTGAAAGGGAATCCAAAAATATGCGTGTAATTGTCAGCACTTCAATAACACCAACACCACTGTCCCCATAGCAACACCACCAGCACTTGAACGACAACTTCACCATAGCAACACCACCAGCACCACTACCCCATGGGTTGGTCACTCATGACAATGTGTTCTAGTGTTCTAGTAATAGTAGTGTTGTAATAGGGTGGTCATGCATTATTAACATATCAACTCTAGCTGCACTACATCGCCACCAGCACTACTGCAACAACCCCACCAGCAGTCCCCATAGCAACACCAACAGCACAACTACAACAACCAGACCAGCATTCCCCATAGTAACCCCACAAGCAGTCTCCATAGCAACACCACCAGCACTACTGCAACAACCCCACCAGCAGTCCCCATAGCAACACCAACAGCACAACTACAACAACCAGACCAGCATTCCCTATAGTAACCCCACAAGCAGTCTCCATAGCAACACCACCAGCACTACTGCAACAACCCCACCAGCAGTCCCCATAGCAACATCAACAGCACTAGTACAACAACAACAGCACCGTCAACATGGCAACACCACCTGCATTGGCCCAACTAATGTGTCCCCCCAAATATACGGCGCAAAATATGTGTCCACTGTCAATGGACCTTTCTCTTGTTATTTACTATTAATATTGAATTAATTCCGTTTGTTAAAGGTCCCATGGCATGAAAATTTCACTTTATGAGGTTTTCCGCGATTGTCTCCCGCCGGCAGAGGTGTCAAGTAACAAAGTACAAATACTTTGTTACCTTACTTAAGTAGAAATTTTGGGTATCTATACTTTACCAGAGTAAATATTTTTCAGCCTACTTTTTACTTCTACTACTTACATTTTCACACACTTATCTGTACTTTCTACTCCTTACTATTTAAAAATGACCTTGTTACTCCTATTTCGGCTTGCGCCATCAGATAGAGTGAATTTGATTGTGGTTGGATGAGAAAAGAAACATACATACCATTCTGACACCCTATTGGTTTATAAGCGATCCATCGTACCTGCAAATGACCAGGGCCAGTCTACATTTTCTGACATGACATAAATCGCGCCACATTCCAGGTAGGAAATAGCAGACTTATGTATGACTTTTTGCACCATTACAATACTTACAGGGAACTATTCATCATATCTTCCACTCCATGAAACACAATGCTCCGTAGTACACATATATGGGTCTTTAATGTATTTGCATTGTACTAATATGGGTTCATTTTCAATAGGCATAAATGTGTCTGAAACAGGTGCATCCCAATTTTTTCTACATTAACATTATAGTCATTAAATGGCCTTTAGAAAAAATAATGGGGGGAATTTGGGCAGTGCCATAGCAGTGTGCTGTGTGTGTCACAAATTCACGGATGGGATAAATGCAGAGACCGAATTCCTTGTATGTGTGCGCATACATGGCCAAAAAGCTGATTCTAATTCTATAGGCCCCTGTGGCGGGGCCTAAGTTTTTGACCTTAATGGCATTTTTTTCCCCCTTACATTACTTTTACTTTAATACTTTAAGTAGTTTTGAAACCAGTACTTTTATACTTTTACTTAAGTAAAAAGCTTGAGTTGATACTTCAACTTCTACAGAAGTCTTTTTATACCCTAGTATCTATACTTCTACTTAAGTAACGACTGTGAATACTTTTGACGCCTCTGCCCGCCGGAGACCCCCTGTCCGCTGCCGAGGCACCGTCGCCTCGGCAGCGGACAGGGGGTCTCCGGCGGGAGAGACAATCACGGTCAACAATCGTGTGCAACAATCCCTTTCTCCTCCATGTCGCGGTTCAGTCTACTTCTGATGGAAGAAGCAGAGACGTCGGAGAACCCAATGCAGCCGTTTGAGATCCATAATATCATCTGGAGGCACACATGGCTTTTGGCTGTGATAAAATATATAATATGATATAGAGATCTATGCATAATATGTATAATATCATTTAGAAATAGAGCTTGAGGACTCCGGATCACCCGGAGTGTTCCAGAATATTTACAGAACACAGCAAAAAGCTGTGTGCAACTCACCATTCGGATGCATCCACTGTAAAAAAGAGCGCACGGTACTGTGGCCGCAAGCTGCTCAGGGCCACCACACCCCCACCCTCCACCTTGACCCGCCTCTTAAAAAACGGCACGTTTATGGAAAGCTCATTTTGGGACTGGCTCGTAGTGGCTGTAATTCTGCTGAGTTTCTTGGACGTCTTCAAGTAATGTAGTAGGGGCCAACTAACACAGTATAAAAGCATCCATAAAGTAGCATGCCATAGGACCTTTAAGGTAAGTGTTCCCACGGTTAAGCTAGCACACACGTCTCGGTTGTCTGATTTAACATGTCGCTTCAGGAACTGTGTGTGCTGTGATGGTGATCTGACAGCTCAGTGATCGGTCGGTCAGTGGAGTTGAACTAATAGAGGAAGTAACGTGATGCATTCTCCAAACTATGTTCTTAAAGAAAAGAAGAAGATGGTTCTATGTAGGCCAAACAATTTCAATGGCAACATAAGCTCTGTACACAACACTATATGCTAGCAGCATTCTGTCAATCACATCGGATCCATTGTCCAGCACAAAATCTGCAACCAAAACCTCAGGGTTTCAAATAATATATAATGTGCGTATTATCAATGATAATCCATTGTAGAACAACTTTTCTGGAGCATTTGAATACCGTAGTGTTTCTGTGAAGTCATGAATAAATCATTGATGTTTTCTTTCGTTAGTTACTTGACAAATCAAGCCGCCATTCTTACATCTTCGAAAAAGAAGAAAAAAACGCTAGTATCAAACCAGCAGGTGTTACCACAGAGTGATGCAAACCAAGGAGTGTGCACGTGTGTGCATGTGTGTGCAATGCACATGTGTGTGTGTGTGTGTGTGTTTGTGCGTGTGTGCGCGTGTGTGTGTGTGTGTGTGTGTGTGTGTGTGTGTGTGTGTGTGTGTGTGTGTGTGTGTGTGTGTGTGTGTGTGTGTGTGTGTGTGTGTGTGTGTGTTTGTGTGTGTGTGCGCGTGTGTGCGCGTGTGTGCGCTGTGTTTGTGTGTGTGTGTGTGTGTGTGTGTGTGTGTGTGTGTGTGTGTGTGTGTGTGTGTGTGTGTGTGTGTGTGTGTGTGTGTGTGTGTGTGTGTGTGTGTGTATGTGGTCACTCTTCTGTTTCAATCTTGTGTGTGGTTCAGGATATAAACCCCAGTAAGAGCTGGCTGATGAGCCGGTCGCCATATTAGGATTAAACGGTCTGATGTCGGCGGGCCAGGCAACAGGGAACATCAAAACCATTCCTCTGTAGCATAACGCTCTTCTATACATTCAGGAAGAAGCCAGGGAACGCATTTGCGGGCTGGTGGGGTTGGATTGTAATCCTGCTGTAATCGAAAGACAATAAAGCAATAACGCAGTGTGACTGGAAGCACAAGGGGGTTCATTCCCCACATCGGCCGGCCATCTATGTCCATTACCACAGTGGTCCAAACTATAGACGAGAACACATGGAGCCCCCGGGGGGAAATGCCGGAACATTCTACATTCCAACTTTCCAATTTCCAATTACTTGCGCTGCATCGCAGAGGTGGAGAAAATAAATGGAGCAGATAGAGGACGTGTGGTCACTCGATGAAGAGGAGGTCTACAGGCGTCCCTCGCTGTGACCTGTTTTGCTCCTGAGGTCGAGACGCCGTTCCAAATCCCAACACTAATCCAAATTGCAGCTGTACACGATAAAAGCAGACCGACCGCAGAGAGGCTTATTGGGCAACTGTTTAACAGGTTTGTGAGGAAAGTGTGTGCGGATTAGTATTTTGTGTCAAAGCTTGTTTACTGTTTGACTGTTGTGTGTATTTGTCATGCAATCATAATTTCATCAATCTATCAAAGGAAATTCAAAAAAATCAGTGTTAATTAAAATAGCTAAATGTCAACAGACTGGAAGGTACGTGACGGTTCCGCTGAAAAGAATGATTGATTTATGTGTTCAAAGTGGAAAAGGCCAGGATCTGATAATAATAATTAGCGCAGCAGGTGAATGTTGCGGGTTTGTTGATAGACATTGCGCCCTTCTTTACAACTAAAATATGTATTTTAGACACTGTGAAAGATAGGTTGCCATTTAACTCTGAAATACACCTTGTAACGGACGCATTTTCAATCAGACTTTACACCTCCTTTTTTTGACTTGCTAGATAATCATGGCCACAAAACCCGATGTATTGTCTTTTCCGTTCTTTTATGTCTTATTTCCTTCAAAGATTGGATAAATGGATAAATTAAATGGATGATCATTTTAACGACACACATCCATGAGCGCTTTTATTCCTTATGATAATCATTATTTATCGTAAGAGATATTATGATAAATTATGGTAAGTGAATAATTAGTTTCAGCTTGAAGCGAAACATTTTGAGACAAAAAAAAATAGAAGGGGTTTGGCAGAGAGTTCTAGGACCAGAGCTCTGGCAACTGTGATTCTTCTGTATTTTCTGGTACGTGTCGCTGTAATGAGTCGCTGCTTGTATGAAAGTGTGTGGTGTAAGAGTACCCTCTCGGCGTCGTCATCTCATGAACAACGGCACTGCGTTCAGAGAATAGGAGCATGTCAACCAACAGGCTGACACTGGCAAATCACCGGAATTTACACCAGTTTTATTTTTTTCATTCACTGTTTTTATTGAACAGGGACAAATTGGCAACGCTCTCTATGTTAAAGATCATGAAATACATAGTAACAAACGTTTAAAACCACATGATTTGGGGTTCACTGGAGCTAAAACGTGATTGGACGAGAGCCAAGCTGCTAGGCTCTACTTGAAACAGCCTTTCAGCCGCACTTTGCATTATTCATCCTATAGAGACGCAGTGGTCCTGTGAGTGCCCCCCTTTCTAACAGACACACATTCACACACGTATAAAACACACACACACACACACACACACACACACACACACACACACACACATCTGACACACAACCGCAAACGGACATGGACAGCACCCACGCATGCATGCTTGCATACGTGTACGCATATACAGTACATACACCAGAATATGTTCCTGGTACAGTAACATATTATACTGGTGTATACTGGTGTAGTAAACTATAGTATACTATGCACTGGTCTGTGTGAGAGCAAGAGGAAGAAAGGAAGAGAGCGAGAGCCATACAGAGAGAGGCTGTACCCCTCAGGAGTCTCTCTCGCCTGCTGGCTGCCTAGGTTTAGCTTTCAAACATGTGTGGTGTTTGCTTTTGTTTTTCTTGACATGGAGCCAAAATGTTTTAGAAGAAGGGAAGCAGGGAAGCGGCTCCGCTAAGCCCTCGTCCCTATAGGCTCCCTGGACCGAGCCTGCTCACGTCCCGCTGCCTCCACTGGGACGAGGCACACAGGCATCACCGCAAGTGCACACACAGACACACACATTCAGACACACACAAGCACACTGCACACACACACACACTCATTCATTCACAAACACACGTGCAGATTTTCACACACGTAAGAGTGAAAATCTGCACAGTATGGTTCACATAATTTGTGAAAGGAAAGTCACATATATATCATAGGTATATTCCAATCTATTATTTTGGTTTGGGTGTAAAATATAAAGAAAATGTTTGCCCAAAATCAATACTTTTCCACTTTCCAGACAGCAAAGTTATTGCTGTAGAAGTAAGTGGTCTATACAGTCAAAGACATAAAGCGAAACTTGTCCTTTTTAATCGCCTTTATAAGTTAGAATGCAATAAGTTGCTGCACTACAGGGGACAGGATTCACAACGGGTCTAAACTATTGGAGGAAGTGATTGTGAAGTCGAGGAAAGTGAGTCCAGACGCTCTTCTTAATTCCCATGAATATGGAGGACTTGGCATGGCGTGGCTGTAATAATCATCTCCGTGCCGCTGCACAGACGGCTTCAGACTACCTCACGGTCCTGGGAGACATGCTGAGACGTCTCCTATTCTCTAAGACTTTCTCCTCCTGTCCTCTAATGGGATTCTTACAACACCCAACGATCTAAGAAAGCCTCTCCCCCACACACATGAAAAATGATTACACACATCATACATGTACGCAAAAACGTCACTATGCGTGCACACTTAATTTAAGAACTGCAGTGACTGGAACACCTGAATAGATCTTTAGCACTGCACAGGCACAGATGCGTAGAGAGTACACACATGTACGTAAACACACACACACACGGATGCGTAGACACCACACACACACAAACACACACACACACCGTTGGTAGACACACACACGGACATGAAGATACAAACACACACACACAGGCGCGTAGATACACACACACACACGGACGGACATGTAAGACACACACACACACACACACAGAGGCGTAGCTGACACACACACACACACAGAGGCGTAGACACACACACAAACACACACACACACACATAAACACCCACCCTCTAGACATAATGGGATGACAAATGTAAATGTAGGGTGCCACTCACAGGCCCGGCTTAACGGAACAGCTAAACTGGCGCCCACCGCACCACCACTACCGTGTACGCATCCCCCCCCCTACCCCTCCAGCACAACCCCTCACTGCACCGGAGTAAGGTAGCACACTAGGAGAATGGATTGATGGAGAGAGCTAGCAGAGGAGTAGGGAGGTGAGGGGGTGTAGAGTACAGAGGGGAAGGAGAGGGGGGAAGAGAGTGTGGAAGCTGCAAGGAGGATGGGAAGGGGGGGGTTTGGAGGGCTGGCTGGGAAAGGGGATGCCTGATGGATGGATGGATGGATGGATGGATGGATGGATGGATGGATGGATGGATGGATGGATGGATGGATGGATGGATGGATGGATGGATGGATGGATGGACGGACGGACGGACGGACGGACGGACGGACGGACGGACGGACGGACGGACGGACGGACGGACGGAACGGACGGACGGGGACGGAATGGATGAGGATGGATGGATGGACGGACGGACTGGATGGACGGGACGGACGGGATGGATGGATGGATGGATGGAGATGGATGGATGGACGGATCGGACGGATGGATGGATGGACGGACGGACGGATGGAATGGATGGATGGACGGAGGACGGATGGACGGACGGATGGATGGATGGATGGATGGATGGATGGATGGATGGATGGATGGATGGTTGGAATGAATGAATGATGGGTGGAGATAGAGTCACGATTTTTTGTGAGAAAACAAAACTGTGTCTCTAATTCAGTGATTTTACAAAAATGTAGGACAAATGTGGCCGATTGGACAAATGTCGACCAGATGGTGTACCGTGTCCTAACGTGACACATCCTACATTGAATCTCTCCAGCGTTACGGCCGGAGCAGCCAGTTGGTCCATTCTGCTGGTGCGGTAGACGGCATGCTCCATACAAACCCGGGGGATGTGCATTATGGTCTGGTAAACAGCGCATCAAGGTCGGAAGACAGCTATTGAGGCGCCAAACATTTCTCATTCAAATTCATTCAAAGTGAACCCTATCATTCTGAGCCTTCAGTGAGCTTCTGCCACCGTGATGGAGATGGAGATGGAGATGCAGTGTGTGTGTGTGTGTGTGTGTGTGTGTGTGTGTGTGTGTGTGTGTGTGTGTGTGTGTGTGTGTGTGTGTGTGTGTGCGTGTGTGTGTGTGTGTGTGTGCGTGCGTGCGTGCGTGCGTGCGTGCGTGCGTGCGTGCGTGCGTGCGTGCGTGCGTGCGTGCGTGCGTGCGTGCGTGCGTGCGTGTGTGTGTGTTGTGTTTAGTGGCTGTGTGCAGTGAAAAAAGTGTTTTCAGTGATTGGTTGGAATACCATTTACTTTGGTTTGAGTGGATGGTAGTACCATTTGTTTTTGTGTACGACCTTGGAGCATAGCCTGCCTACAGAGACGCAGTTAAAAGGTAAACGCTCGTAGTGTTATGTAGTACGTATTAGCCGTGGATCCTAACTCTGTTGGGTTCGATGCTCGATCAGAGTTTCACGGCGTTTGGTGCACTCACCTCCGACTCACACAGACTGGGGATCACAGAAGGATCACCAGCAGAACGCTCTCGGTGTGCTCTGACTCGTGTCCCTTCCCATTTGATTCCCCTCACGTTTCTCCTCTGCCTCTTGTCTGTTGCTGTGTTTGCCTGAACCGCTCGTGGGGCTGTCTCTCATCCTCTCTGGTAACCGGGCTTCAAAGTACAGCTCGCACATCCAAGTCTTTAAAGGGCCAACCTTCCCGGCATGCCCAGATGTTTGGGTCACTTGGATGAAAAAGTGGTCAAACTAAACTAAAAAAATGTAGCGACATATGTCAAGTATGGATACTTGGACATCCTGGCATGATCTCAAGCCTTTAATGCATATAGTACATTAATTATGGGTTTCTTCGGCAGTGCCCCAGTCAAGACACAACTAGTCTTTTAAGTATTTTTAGGTTATTAATCATTGAACCATACTGGTGCTGTGACAGACATGAATAAAAACAACCTAATGCTAAAATCACAGGAACAGGAAGTTACTTATTTAGCCTACTTGTAGCGACAGGCTTTCCAATAAAGGCCACTAAGAGGCTTACGTAGGCTCCGTGCTGTTCCGCGTCGTTCCAAACAAATCCAGGTCCAAAGGTGTGTATAGTTTGAACGTTTATTTTACTGAAAAGACAAACTAGCGGATGAATGGAAACTTGTTGATGCTAATGAAATCAAATAAATCAAAGATAATGCACGATGATGTTAAACTATAACAATGATGACGACGACGGTAAAACAGAAAATATAAAGAGCGCCACTAACCCCCCCCCCTTTTCTCCATAACTCCCGCCCAACACAGCGCGCAGGTATATAGATTAAACCCCGCCCATGTGTCAATCAAACGGATGTGACATGGGGTGGACAAAAACAGGTTAAGCAAAATAAACCAATAAACAAAACAGACTAAATATACATTTTGGCTATTGATCTGTGAAAAGGGCACTTACACACATTCACCGTTACCTCTGCAGCTAAAGCCTGACATGCTTTTGTGACGTTCACCTTTGTGATGTCTCTACATCAGAGGAACCATAGACGCTAAGTTAGTTTTGGTGCCTCTGTTTCTTCAGCTACTTTGCTCCTCTTCCATGTTTTTGAAGATTGCCTTAAAATTGTTTTTTTTTAAATATTCTTTGCATTCTTGTCACGCCTCGATCTCAGACTTGTTTTGTCTACTTCCATGCTCATTCCATAAAGGCTCTATGTGTGTGTGAGTGTGTGAGTGTCTGAGCGTGAATGTGTGTGTGTGTGTGTGTGTGTGTGTGTGTGTGTGTGTGTGTGTGTGTGTGTGTGTGTGTGTGTGTGTGTGTGTGTGTGTGTATGTGTGTGTCAGCGTGTGTGTGTGTGTGTGTGTGTGTGTGTGTGTGTGTGTGTGTGTGTGTGTGTGTGTGTGTGTGTGTGTGTGTGTGTGTGTGTGTGTGTGTGTGTGTTTGTGTGTGTGTACATTTAGTTTAAGCAAGTGCCCCCATTGCGTGAAAGTGCAGTTTGTTTATGGATGAGTAAACTGATACCTCTTTATAGCTGATTGCGTACCTTCTCAGTGATGTGTGTGTGTGTGTGTGTGTGTGTGTGTGTGTATGCCTGTGTGCATGTGTGTGCGTGAGTTGGTGTGTCTGTGACACACCTCATTAATCCCCATCTCTCGCTCTTTTATTTGAGTGACACCTCGTCCTCCGCCGCCGCCCACGCGGACCTGATTGGACGTGCTTGTGTTAGCTCTGCCTCAGCTCTGTCTGCCCTGATAGTTTCCCCAAACTCCTTCCCTCATCGATGTCTATTTAATCAGCTTCCCTGGACGAGTTCGGGAGAACTTGATCCCCAAATACTTGTAGATTGTTTGCTAAACAGAGCTTTGAATGGCCGACCATCAGAGTTTACAGTGTGGTCTTTACCACGCATACATCAGTTAACTTGGCCCTCATCTGGCATGACTTCATGGAAAGGTTCTCTAAATGTGTTACACACTCTATATTATATAAACTCTGTATTTTACATAAATTTGACATTTTTTATAGGAAGAATTACCACACAAGACTTTTCCCTGGTTCAGGCACTCCCATATTGTACATACTATATAGTACATTATATATTAATGCAACTATTCTAAATGGATTAAAAGTGCTTGTAACTACACTGTATAAAGCAGCAAGCTCCCATGTCAGGGGCGAGTAAAACAACGACGAAGAAAGGAAGAAAAAGACAAATGTTCAGTTTTGTGTCATTTTAGCATTGAAACAAAAAGAGGGGCGGTTGTGTGTGTGTGTGTGTGTGTGTGTGTGTGTGTGTGTGTGTGTGTGTGTGTGTGTGTGTGTGTGTGTGTGTGTGTGTGTGTGTGTGTGTGTGTGTGTGTGTGTGTGTGTGTGTGTGTGTGTGTGTGTGTCACCTGTACATGAACACATAACTACACACTCACACAAGCGTAGCCACAACTCCATCGCCCACTCTGTGATAAGGTAATCCATTTACTGCTGAAGCCTCCAGTACCGAGCTCACTGAGCGATGGAAACTAGCTTTCATCTCTCTCCCTCTTGCTCCGTTCCTGCCTACATTTTCTCTCTTCCCCTCTTCCTTTAATATCTATACACACGCACTGTCGCCATGTTCGCACACACACACACACACACACACACACACACACACACACACACACACACACACACACACACACACACACACACACACACACACACACACACACACACACACACACACACACACACACACACACACACATTGTGGATGGATATTTCCTCCCCCATCCCCCCCACACTAAACTCTAGACGCCTCTGTCTGCTCCCCTCTGCTTGTTCCGGTCTGCAGGGTGGTAGATAACTGCCAGTCATTTTGTGTTTACACATGCACGCGGACGTGCGCACAAACACAAACACACACAAACACACACATCCACTCACACACTGACCCTCTCCATCTCACACACACACACACACACAGACACACCGGGTGTTTTTGAGAGAAGAGAGGCATTCTTTATCCTTAACATGGATTCATCATCTTTTGATTGCGCTAGGGTGGTCGAACCTAAACAAATAATAGTCTTTGTGTGCGTGTGTGTGTGCGTGCGTGCGTGTGCGTGCGTGCGTGAGCGTGCGTGCGTGCGCTGCGCGCGTGTGTGTGTGTGTGTGTGTGTGTGTGTGTGTGTGTGTGTGTGTGTGTGTGTGTGTGTGTGTGTGTGTGTGTGTGTGTGTGTGTGTGTGTGTGTGTGTGTTCAGGCACACATACAAATGAGATCATGTACACACCCCCACACAAACAAGGACACCTGCCCTCACAGCCAAACAAACACCGGCATGGAGGCGCGAGCCCACCCTCAGACTCCCTCTGAACTATGGAAGGATCCGGCGAAACTGACAAATTAAATTAAGGGGAATCAGTGTGCTGTCGGCTTTGGTGATTTAACAGTGATTTGGCATCGTCTGCATGTACACTACCACTAACATTCCAACCCACGCGAGTGGCGGTACCATCGCTCAATGTGTACTAAGCATAATTCTATAGATAAAATATTGAACCAACATTCGAGGGGGAATAATCGAACAATCACCCATAGCTTCCACCCATGTGTAGTGGGTATAACAAGGAATGTTCCCCCTTGCATACAATGGGATACAAAATCTCCCATAATAGAACTCCTACATGACAGTTGAAAAGGAAGGGAGTGTGGGCCCATAAAGGAGGGTCGAGTTGTAATTATTCAGTTTTCTGTGCCTGTGGATACATCATGAATTAAGATAATAGACCCACCACAGAAGAGAGGAGGGCATGAGCAAGTGTGGAAACACTTTCACAGAAGAGACGGGAGATGGACAGATTAGAGGAGAACAAATTGACTTTTTTTTGCATGAAGCCTCTCTCTCGCTCTCTCTCTCTCTCTCTCTCTCTCTCTCTCTCTCTCTCTCTCTCTCTCTCTCTCTCTCTCTCTCTCTCTCTCTCTCTCTCTCTTCTCTGTCTCTCTCTCTCTCTCTCTCTCTCTCTCTCTCTCTCTCTCTCTCTCTCTCTCTCTCTCTTCTCTCCTCTCTCTCTCTCTCCTCTCCTCTCTCTCTCTCTCTCTCTCTCTCTCTCTCTCTCTCTCTCTCCCCTCTCTCTCTCTCTCTCTCTCTCTCTCACAGCCAACGTTTTGTCATTGTACTCCTACACTTTATTTTACTCAAAGACACACGTGTGCATCCTTTTGACATGTAGTTACACACATGTTAACGTAGTAACACACATACGTGCAAATTCAAACATTGCATGTAAGCACATACAGAAACAATCCGACGTTGGCGGGGGGACACACACATACACACACACACACACACACAAACACACACATTGGCACTGTACTGACACAGATAAAAGAACACATTCAACAGTGGCCAGGCTCAGGAAGCTGGAGTTTCAGAGAGATACAATTCATGACACAACCCCACTGTCACTGGACCTTGACACACCACTTTGTGCAATCTGTGTCTACATTGGTGTTCAGAGAGTGCAACCACAAACTAACGCCTATGCCTTTCTATGCATTTTACTGGATTATTTTCTTGTTTCGCAGTGATGAAAATGTAAGAGCACATACGAAGCAAGGCTTTCAACAGGGACAAGTCTTTGGCATGTTCTGTTAGCTACAAGGACTGGTTCCACGATGACATAATGTTGGGGGTTGGCCCTTGCACTTTGTAGCAGGAGAGCTTGATTTTCCTGTAATGGTCTGTATTATACTACATGATTTTAGTTTGAATCAACTTTTTCAAAGTAGACAGATAGAAGTGGGTAGAAAGAGAAAGAGTAAGAGAGAGAGAGAGAGAGAGAGAGAGAGAGAGAGAGAGAGAGAGAGAGAGAGAGAGAGAGAGAGAGAGAGAGAGAGAGAGAGAGAGAGAGAGAGAGAGAGAGAGAGAGAGAGAGAGAGAGAGAGACGAGAGAGCAAGAGAGAGAGAAGAGCGCACGCAGAGAGAGAGAGAGAGAAGAGAGAGAGACAGGAGAGAGAGAGAGAGAGAGAGAGAGAGAGAGAGAGAGAGAGAGAGAGAGAGAGAGAGAGAGAGAGAGAGAGAGAGAGAGAGAGAGAGAGAGAGAGAGAGAGAGACAGAGACAGAGACAGAGACAGAGACTCAGGCTATATGTACAGGCTGATCTTCCTCCTGAGATGCCTGTAGTCCCCCTGACTCAGTGAGGAAGAAAGTGAGGGCACCCCCCTGGACGGGTCATACACTTGCATAAACACATACAAACAGAAAGGCCGGCCCCCAAGTACACTGCTACAGCTGCCAAGTAGTGAAGGAAATTACCGGTGGAGACCATCGCCCAAACATCCAATTTTCGATGCCAATATTATTAAAAAAAAAAACACCTTGTTGTGCCGATTCTGCCGAACAGAATTAGTATGAGCACACCTGCTGCAAACGGATACATTTTATATATCATATATATGAAATAACATATTGCATGTTAACTTTTGTGGCGCTCACACATAAAAGCTCTAGTCTAAAAAAAAAGTCATTTTGAAGAATGAAAATCTTTTCATTTTCGTGAAGTCGGGATAGTCGGTTGCGAAGGCCCAGACCGGCTTTAGACCTCAAAAGTTCTGAAAATACCTATCCTCTATAAATTGCCCGGGACTAATGAAAAAGTGATTTGTCTATAGAGCGGCCTGCCATCTTGGGACCATCGCAGATGGCTAGCAGTAATTCACACAGCTAATGAGCAGACGGACTCCCGGGGACACTGTGGCTGGGGTCAGGTCACTGCTGCACGGGGTCACTGTGCCACGCCGTTGTGGGAACCCACACAAACGCTGGCGCCCCCTAATTTCCACCACCTCTGGCTACGTCAACTGGAGCTGCAACACCACACACACTACTAGCCTGGAAAGGTTTGAAGAGAGCGAGCATGCTAACACTGTACGATACTTTGCACTATAGTATACTATGTATGTGCCTGTGCGTGCGTGTGTGTGTATGTGTGTTTGTATGAGTGTGTTTGTGTGCGTGTGTATGTGTGTCTTATGTAATGCCCAGGTGGTGCTTGTTGCCCTGAAAGAATCAAGCTATTTCCAACGGCCTCCTTCAGCACAGCAGGTCTCTTTGCCCCACACATACACACACGCACGCACGCACACACACACACACACACACACACACACACACACACACACACACACACACACACACACACACACACACACACACACACACACACACACACACACACACACTTCATATGTACTCAAGTGCTCATGCATACATATAAACAAATGTACCCACACAGACACACACACACACACACACACACACACACACACACCAACACACACACACACACACACACACACACACACACACACACACACACACAATACAATACACACTGCCATGTCCAGACACAGGGACACAAACATAAAACTGCTGGCTACGTCATCGCTCTTCACCGAGCTGAGTCTGGCTCAGTGAGGAGGGGGGGAGAGGAGGAATAGCAACGCAGAAATAGAGCGATACAGAGGAAGAGAGCAGCTAGGAGGCCTACAGGAGAGACCAGCCCCATAGACACTGCAGGTGGAGGGAGAGAGGTAGGGGGAGAGCAGATAGTAGGACTACAGGAGAGACCAGCCCCATAGACACTGGGTGGAGGGAGAGAGGAGCTGAGGGGCAGCTAGGAGCACTACAGGAGAGACCAGCCCCATATTAGACACTGGGTGGAGGGAGAGAGGAGCCGGAGAGCAGCTAGGAGGACTACAGGAGAGACCAGCTCCTCAGACTCTGGGTGGAGGGAGAGAGGTAGGGGGAGGCGGACAGACACATGCACACTGATTCAAAACCTTCTTACCTCAACACATCTAGTCAACAGTATCTCGTCGCCCAAGAGGATACTTTTTATATTCCATCCTGGGTGCTGTACACCATCATGCTGATGAAGCAACAACAGCTCTTATCTGCAGGTCTCTCTCTCTCTCTCTCTCTCTCTCTCTCTCTCTCTCTCTCTCTCTCTCTCTCTCTCTCTCTCTCTCTCTCTCTCTCTCTCTCTCTCTCTTCTCTCTCTCTCTCTCTCTCTCTCTCTCTCTCTCTCTCTCTCTCTCTCTCTCTCTCTCTCTCTCTCTCTCTCTCTCTCTCTCTCTCTCTCTCTAACTTGCTCCCTCTTCCCCTCTGAAACGCTGACTTGGGATGAGTTCCTAAGGTTCTCGTTTTGACTTGCACACAAGTAGCAAGGAAAATCTCAAGCTGACCCGGGATCAGTTTATTAGTCTCGGAAATAGAACAACAGCGATGGTGGCACAGGTTTGATGCAACACTGCCCCCTATAGGCTCAAATGGGAAATATACGAGATAGCCGATCCGATAAACACGTTTCATAGAGTGAAACGTGTGAACGGCAGGGTTGTTCCTGCTTCTTGCACCAGGGCAGGGATAGGTTGTAGGGTAAGGGTGGTAGACTCAACTAGTGAGGATATGTCTAGGCCTTCGTACATATAAAAAAGAAGAACAATTGTTAATGTTATGGCCAAAAAATCAATTGCGATGTTGGCAAATTGAAGTATTCCAATTGGTGTGAGCACGTCGTTAGTTTATAATTTGTAAATGAGTTACCGGTAGTTTCATCTGTGGGATGTTCGGGGATTCATTTTTGTATGAGCCTCAACTCTGAAAGGAAAGAAAGCGTGTCTCTCTGTAGCTCGGCAAACAAGCAAGTTGTTCTTCCCAAATGAAGGAGGAAACATGCACATTCAACCCACGCTCTCAATCTCAATTTAGCATTGAGTGTGTGATGGACGGTAATGTCCAAGAGTAAGGCCACTGCTCAACCCCCCCACCCTAAGCACCCCTCAGACGCCTCCCCCCCCCCAGTGCAGGCTCAGCCTCTTAACAACTCCCTGTCCACCAAAGCCCTTACTGGCATGTTGTCCAGAGAATAACTCCTGTAAGGCTGCTTTTAATTGAAACTGACATGTATGCTGTCTGCCAACTCCATGTGTGTTGGACGATGGGTTGTACGCAATGTGTTGGTTAATGGCAGTCTGTGTGTGTGTACTGTAGGGGCTGTTTGTTTGTGTTTGGGTGACAGAACGTCTTGTAGGCTACTGTTGGTATGCAGTATTTTATTGCAACAGCAGATGCTGTATGTGTCTAAGACACCTTTCCTTGGGGGAAATACCGTCTCATTTAATTGATCTTATCTCAAGATCTGCAATCCTTGGCAGTTGCTCTATCTGCTGTTTTTATCCATGATTTGTGTTTGTTCATTTGGGTCATTGAAAATTGTATTTCACACATTCTACTAACAAGCTATAGCTATACCATAGGTTCATTGCATCTTCTAATAGTTTCCCATTTATTTAGCCTTAAAATGAATTCTTAAAATTATTCTTATCCCTCGAAATAAATAGCCTAATAATTATAAGTGGATTTGGAGATCAAGTCTAGGGAATAATAGTAGTCTACCATAGACAAATATTAGTGTTCTGTTTGTGTGTGTATGTGTTCAGGCACACATACAAATAAGAACACATACACACCCACACACAACAAGGACACCTGCCCTCACAGCCAAACAAACACTGACATGGAGGTGCGAGCCCGCCCTCGGACTCCCTCTGAACTGAGGAAGGATCCGGCGAAGCGGAAAATGGAAGAGGAAGACGTGTGCACCAGTTGCTGGTGTTTAAACAGTGATTTGACGGTAACAGTCTTGAAGGGCTTCACAGGCCACATTTGAGGACACCCCCGCCTAGCCCTTAACGCTCCTCTCTAAGGAAATAAGGGATAACACACACCCAAACCCAGGGAAGAACCACACAAGAGAAGGTTAAAGGGTTGGATCTCAAGTGCTGAATGGACAGACAAAATACACTGCATGTTGAGTGTTGGGAGCTACTAGGGACGGAGGTTGCACTCCAAAAGAAAAAACAAATACTCGATTCACTTCAACTCTGAGGGTTGACATTAATGGAGTTGGAGTCGACCGCGGCTGCAGTCACCACTCCCAACTGTGGCACCGGAGAAACGATCACGTTGGGTGAGTGGGAGTTTGTAACGATATATCTACGTGCTTGATTCGTTATATCTGATCCAATTTGGGACACCAAAGACATAAATGGAATCAGAGTTGACTCTAACTCTGATTTCAGTGAATGGCTACACCTCAATGTACGTGACCATCACATCGTGTGCTGAACAGTTCTAAGCCACAGCCCTGCATCTGCCAAACCAAGCGTTTGACCGCGTTGTTTGCTGAATGAATTAAATGGTAACACAGGCTTTAGCTGCATGCCAACGCCATGACGTCACAAACAAAGGATAATGTTGGCAATCAAACACTACAGGAAAATAAATTAGGAGAACAAAAAAAAATTCATTGATAGATTGTATGAAGTATATTTGCGGATAATAATTTGAATTGTGCAGCCCTGAGGTGAAGGAATGTATTTCCTTTGGTTTTGTTTAACCGTCATTGAACCCCTGCACCTCTGTTCCATCACCTCCCCATGCAACAGAAACCATTCAGGATAACCAATTACATGTTTGGCCTTTGAAGAAGGAACTTGGTGTGTTAATACCAGTTTTAAATCTGTGCATTGACCAAAGCCTTGCAACATGGCATTTGAGGAGAAGGGGAAGGGGCAAAGGTCTGGTATTGGATTAACACTGTGATTGGCTGGACAAGCGCAGGGGAAAGGATCACTATTATTGGCTTGCCTTGGGGGCACACTGTAAACAGAGCAATACAAGGAATAAGAGAAATATGCAAAGCAGGTTTATCGTCAAGGTGTGTTGTGTGTAAGGATTGTTCCAGAATCCCCTCCTGTAATAAAATACACCTGGGGCTAGGACTGTCACGGGGCTAGGCTGTACCAGTCTCTGCTGAAAAGGTACTGGGTTTGATTGCCAATGTCAAAAGCCTAACCGGTAGGCATCCTGTGGTTAGAGTTCCCGGGCCACGTCAATCATAAACTGACCAAACTGGGTAGAATAAGGAGTCATATGAACTTATAACAATTATGGTAATATATTTGGGTTATAACTGTACAATAACATACAAACAATCATACAAACAAACAATAAAACATAACAAACAATGATCCAACGGATGGGAAATCAAGCTGAAGTCCAACGCGTTGTCTAATGCGAGGACTTCTTATACCGTGGCACAGGTCTCAGAAATGCTGAGATCAGCTCTGCTCAACACATCATGAAAAATCAATCATGTTGTTTCCCCTTGATCATGTAAGCTCGGTCTCCTATTCCTTGCATTGTCTAGCCACTCTACTTGTTCCTAGCGTTATCGAACGTTAACCTTTGTGCCTGGGGTATACCAGTCGCAAGGGAGCTTATGTATTCTTTTCCTTCATGAGACTACAGGAAACTCTGTCCTTAGGTAAACATTCTTTGATTTGATCATTGAAAATTACAATGTGGGGTCTCACAGTGGTGACTTCTCAGTTGGATCCTTTGACCATAGGATGTCAGCGAAAAGGCATCATCAACAAATGGCAGTTAGAGAAACAGAAACATTATGAACACATCATTTTCCCATTACAATCCCTAAGCAGGTCTACTCTCTTCAGTGGCATGTTTCTGAATCAAATGGGAGAAGCAGCTGCTACAGGGTTATTTAGTGACACACAGCACATATTTGTGAAATAATGTTACACACAGAGGAACCAACTTGTGGATTTGAGATGCCAGATAAGAAGGAATATAGATGAGTGCTGATGAATGGCTGAAATATACATGCATAATAGAGGGACTTGGTCTTTGGTCGTTTCTGGTTCTAGTGAGAGATTGTTGATGGAAACGGTCAACCTTTCCACATACGAGATCCGAATAGTGCATAGAAATAGCTTTATCTCTAAGGAGACATGAGAAAGTGGATGAAAATCAACCAAAAAATCAGCATCCAAAAAAACTAAACTTCATTCTTGAACATAATCTACTATCTATACTTATTGAGGTCAACTGGATTATATGAAGTCATAAAACAGGTTTGTCTTCAGTCAAGAGCAATCTAGTTTGGATTAATGGTATATATTACATGCTCTGATGGGGTTTTACATGGAATCTTCCAAAAGGCTGTTTGACGTAATATTTTATGTTTAAAAATAAAGAATTGAACATATGAATTCAAATAAATGACTAAGACATCTGTGGAATGCTGTAGCATAGCCCTGCACCCAGAGATTGGTCTTTTCCTGAACAGTCAGGTTTGGTTTGGTGTCAAACAGCTTTTAGGAGCACTGCAGGGTGGTTGACACTTGATACGTCTGCCTCTTCACCCTCCTCCTCATCTCCCGAATCATCTGAGAGATGGCCAGAGGGTAACAGCAGCAGACCGTGACCCAGTCATCACAGATGCTTCCCTGTGTACCCCAAATGAAGCACACACACACGCACACACGCACCACACGCACGCACACACACACACACACACACACACACACACACACACACACACACACACACACACCACACACACACACACACACACACACACACACACACACACACACACACACACACACACACACACACACACACACACACACACACACACATTTTTTAGCTTTACTACATTAATCAATGGTTGACAATCATGACCCTATTGCACAGGCTTTAAAAATATCACTGTTTGACAAATCAACCTGATATTTATTATCCATCGATGACTTTAAGAATGTCCCGGAAACCCAGTGAATTGAGCCCTGATACTACCTTATGTATACTACTATACTACTACTACTATTACTCCACTCCTACTACTACTACCACTACTACATCTACCGCATAAGCAATAGAAAAATAAAGATAGATTTCCTCAAAGGAAATATATATCCAATTGAAAACTATTTATTATTTTACATTTGATTCTAAATTTTAGGTCCTTTACGAGAAATATATTACATATATATATATGTATGTTCATAAATATATATATATGACATATATACGTGTATATATAATCACACATATCATATACACATCATCATATATATACTGTATATACATATTTGCAAAACATGAGGGTGCACACACACACAGGCACACATGCGCATGTGCAAACGCACACACCCACCCACCCACCCGTATCTTGTATCTCTCCCGGATCCCCACGCGCAGAGCGAGGGTGGACCCAGGCAGCATTGGGAGGCAGAGGGTCTCCCCGTACTGGTGGGCCACGCTCATGCCCAGACAGCAGGGGGCTACAGCCCCCAGCACACCTGCAGGCACACAACGGGCTGTGGTTAATGAGAGGGACGGGGGGTACAGGACCACCACGACCACAACAACAACAGCCGCCACAACGACGCAACAGTAATGACCAGAACAACTGTTCAACACCATGTTGAGATGATCACCAGAGCCATCTAATGGACAACGCTCTGATAGTCTTTGCTCTTTTTTTTTTTTACATGATAACATCATTCAATTAAATGGACCAGAAAATACATTCACTTACAATTAACGTTTTGAATTTCAAAGAAGGCAAGCCCCCATTAATCACACAGACACACACACATACAAACACAAACATGGTGCTGTGTTAGGAAAACCATTGCCCCCCCCCCGACCCACAAACACACACACACACACACGCAAACAGTGCTGTGCGAGTTAGGAAGACCATTACACACACACACACACACACACACACACACACACACACACACACACACACACACACACACACACACACACACACACACACAGTGTTGTGCTAGTTAGTAAGACGATTACACACACACACACAAGCGCACATACACACACACACACACAGCCTGTGCAGGTTAGGAAGATTGGACAGGAGCATCTGCTCAGACTGCGAGTGAGTCTGTGTGCCTGTGTGTGTGTGTACTTGCATGTGTGTGTGTGTGTGTGTGTGTGTGTTTGTGGTCCCTACATGTGGTCCCATCTCCAGAAATGTCAAAAAGTCCAGTGCTCCAGTCGCCGCCCGTCTGTGTGATGGTGGTCACGGTTGTCGTGGTGACGCCGAGGCCAGGCTGAGTGAGCACGGGTTCCATCGCCATGGACACCTGCCCCGAGTGCCAATTACCTTGGCGGCGTGCGGCGCAGCACCACTCATAGTCCTCCCCGCTCTCGTCTACGTCTTTGATGAGGAGACGGTCTGCTCTGAAATGAGAGCGCAACGCAGAATGTTTTTTTTTCAGCGGCTAACACTGACACAACCAACAGTAGTCAATCTCTATGGTATCAATGTCTATCTTCAATCTTGTTTTAAATTAGACATCAAATCGTGTAGGCCTTATAAAAATGTTTGTTGTTTATTGTAGCCCTTTTCAGTTTCATATAGCAGCATGGTTAATATAAGTCTATGCAAGAATGTATAGACTATTGTACGTCTACGTAGATGGTGTAGAATGTTGGCCGTTATTAATACCATTATCGGATTTTACAGAGCAGTTAGTTCTGACCGAATAACTTGATTTGAAAAAAAAAGGCATTCCATGAGTGCTGCTAGAGTATAAGAGCACAGACAGACAGACAGAAGGTCAACTGTGACTTTGAACCCCCTTATTTCACTCCTTGCCCAATAGATAAATAAATATACAGATAGATGACATGATATAAAGTAGCTGGCCTACAGTACTCTGCAGAACTACACAAAGTGTGCAGGAAAATGCTTGTGTTGCTTGGCAACCGTCCAGTTCTGGAACTATTTGTGTGGACAGAGCAAAACACATGATTTAATAAACAAAGAGGTCATAATGTGTTGTCGCTTATTACCGTTAACTGATAAATGGTGCTTGTAGAACTGGTGTGTGAAAGCATGAGAGTGGTTGTAGTGCTGGGAGAGCTGTTCTAATGAACATCAGCACGGCTGGGATTATCTTAAAGCACTCGGCCCGCAGCCTCGTACCTACCAACCAATCACAGACTTGCTGATATTCTGTATAAAAGCACTCCCTCCAGTGGGATATTGCTTAGAAGCTGTACAATACCATCTTGTCTACTGTGTTTTATTTACCCTGTTTAAATCTATGGCGACACATTCCTCTTGAGGAACAATACGCTCCTATCAGTTCACTACAACTGCGACAATAACTGTAGACTTGAACAGTGTAATCAATGTTTTGTCAGGAAATGTTGCATTTCGATTACATGAGTTTATTATTGTCGTTACATGGTACCAAGAATAACAATTATTGACAGTAACCAATAGAAAAAAAAGAACATAAAATATATTTACATAAATTAAGAGGGGGAGAGGGGGAGAGAGAGAGAGAGCAGAGAGAGAGAGACTTACGTCTGTATGACAGTCCTCTGGTCCATGACTGGAAGCTCGTCTCCCTGCCAGGGGCTTTATCTGTATGTGTTAGAATGTCATTTAAAATGTGTGTTGGCCTGTGAGTGTTTTTTTGGTTTTGTTTTTTGTTGGTCTCTCCACGAGTTTATGAGTAAACACGTGTGTTGTGTGTGTGTGTGTGTGTGTGTGTGTGTGTGTGTGTGTGTGTGTGTGTGTGTGTGTGTGTGTGTGTGTGTGGGGCCTGGACGCGAGGAGTGGTAACAGGGAGTATATCGGGGGGAGAGACAGAATAGGAGGGAGTACGGCGGCGGGTGTGTGACTGTGTGGTGTGTGTGTGTGTGTGTGTGTGTGTGTGTCTAGTTAGCGGTAGTAGGGAGAACTCCCCACCGAGGTGGTTTGTGACGGGGGGAGATAAAGCGGTCGTGTGGCGGCTGAGAGGGGCTGTTCTGCGGAGATAAACACTTCCCCACGCCACCGCCACAGCGACGCATGCTGATGCGCTGACACAAGAGGAAGCACGCATGTACCAGCCTATGTTGTCCCGGGGAGCAGCAGGGAGGTCTGACAGGTACAACGGCAAACACACACACACAACACACACATGACCACACTATCTACACACGGGAGCAGCACAGGACTGACAGGTACAACGGCAAACACACACACAGACACACACACACACAGACACACACAAGGGGTTGTCAATGAGGCGGTGTCTAAATGAGGCTTAAACAACATGCACTATGGAAGACAATCATTCATCCATTCATCTCTCTCACACACACACACACACACACACACACACACATAGGGTGAGATGTCTCTCAAAAGTAAGCGAGCGAGTTGGGGTGAGGTCACACACACACCTCCTCAAGAAGGTTCATGTGTCGTAAAGAGGTATCAGTTCACATCCCTGAACAAAATATGTTTTTGTAAAAAAAAAAATAGTAATATGGAGGCACTTGCCTAACACAATGCGTGCACACACACACACACACACACACACACACACACACACACACACACACACACACACTCATTTCTAAACCTTACTATAATTATGTGGTTTTGGTTTCCAGACAAATTAATATTACTAGTAACCCTTTAAGATAAATAAACGACATATACATGCAAACATAGCACCACTACTGCATGCATCAGGGCATCCGAGGTAACTGTTCTTTCTAGAACAGAGGGGCTTGTGAGACGTCAGTGCTGGGACAGATCCACCCTGCTGGAAAAACAACAGGTGCCATTGCATGTGCTAATCTTTCTCCTTTGCCCAACAAAAGAAACCACGGGAATATTTGAAGATTTATTTTATTATTATTGTCACAGTTTCATAGGAAAAGAACAAGTCCAATAACTGCCACCCACAGTTAGAAAACCGCCATTTGACAAAGCCTCCTTTTCATGATAACTTGGATGCAAAAAAAAAGAAAAAAAAAGAAACAACATTATAAGGGGATGCATTCAAAAGAAGACAAGGATTCTCCCCGGGTCGTGCACA
>OLKM01000330.1:50850-163350 GCA_900291075.1 Melanogrammus aeglefinus
GAGCTGATTGTGAGCCCAGCAGTTATCAGAAGGCTGACAGCTGGATTAGTGTTAATCCGGCCAACCCCCCCCCCCCCGCCCACAGAAGCCATGCCAGAGAACAGGGAGCACAGAAATATGGAAGCATATGTCTGCTCACGATAAATGCATGATGAAAACATAAAAATGTACTATGAATAGCGTGTGTTTGGATTTTTCCTTATGTCTAAGCCACATGGGTTACAAAACCTCTACTCTACCGAGATCAGTGGTTCTAAACTATTTTTGTGGTAAAAAAAAAAAGTCATAATAATTTCTGTACAGCTCTTGTGTGCAACATTTTAAATTGGGTTTAGTTCTGCCTGAGTTTCATGTGTTTCATGTGTTACAGTGTGCGATGGAGCTCTTCATCTCACTACAATACATTCAATTATCCCTCCCATCGCCTCTCCCTGCAGTACTACACTGTGTGAAACACTGGCCTAGATACTCACTTTTTTTCCTTCCAAAAGATATGGAAGTCGTGGCAGCATACTCATGTTGACACACACCGATAAGGGTTAACCTATTTGACCTAGACAAAATGTTTCTCCACTGAAATCCCATGGACTATACTGATGCCTCTCTACGTCTTCAACCATGAAACATTTCAAATAGAACATAATAAGATTTGACTCGGTCCAACTTAAACGGTTCCTCTGGGACTTTGCAGATATTATTGGTGATGAGAGATGAGTGAAAACCCCAGATGCTCTTTTGCTGAACCGTTTTTTCCCCCTTATAACCGCTGCATATGTTTGAAGATATGAGAGAGAGGTAGTGATTATCGGGAAAACAAGCCGACAAACACAAGACATTATCGGGAAAATAAGCCCAGACAAGACACCTCCGCTCCGCGTCGGGGTCTTGTTCGCCCTGAAGGGGATTATTTTCGCTAATGACCGGAACACGTTGCCGCTTATTACACGGCTACTTGCCAGAACGAAAAAATTACGAAGTTTCTTTTTACAATTCGTAGTGTTGATCAGCAAAGAAATAGTCAGCCAAAGTCAGACGTTGGGTGACGACGCTTAGCAACCGAATACGCTGGGGTTGATAAGTTACCGGACTTCTTGCGGAGTGATACCAAAGACGTGAATCAGAGGCAAAAAATTCCCATTCCTTGACAGCGGTCATTGTATGCTCATATGATTACATGCAACAGTCAATTACCGAAAGAGAAATCACTGTCGGAAGTCAGAAAGGCCTATGCAAGTGAACTGAGTGATCCCCAGCATTGAGAAGAGCCGTGTAATAAATATATATATCATTAGGAGTGTAACGATTCACCGATAGGAATCGGTATACGGTTGGATTAACACAGATGCGACTACATCGATATGTAGGCCCCTGAATCGATTTAAAATGACCAAGAATCTGTTGATGCACCGATTTAAACGTTGCGAAACGGTTGAGTGAAGCTTTAACCAGATATCAATAGTCAACTCATTTCAATCCGTTTCCATACGGATCGGGAAAATGAAACTTCAGGAAGCGACGGATCCGCATCTGTGTTTGTGTTTGTGTTTGCGCCCCGCGTCTCCGCGCGCGCCCTGCGTCTCCCGAGCAGGGAACAACCGGAGTTGTGCGCGCTCCAATAACAGCCATATGTTCAGTGCACCAGCCACTCCTTTGGGTCTTATAAGAAGGAGGGGAATATTGACAAAAGCTTTGCTTTTTTTTAAATTGTGTAGGACAGCGATTAAGTTTATAAATAAACAAATATAAAGACCTGTAGTTCTAAATCTAAAGTGTGGGTTCCATTTTTTCATGGTCCCTATACCATATATATACTTGAAAGTAGGCAATTTCTCTTTTATAGAAGGCTTATTTTAATCAATAGAAAAAATGAATGCGTTAACTTTAAACGAATATTAACTGTATCTATCCGATTGATTCATCAGATTGAATCAAATCGCATCGTTCCATGTTTGAAACGTAACGTCCTTGAATTGTATCGTAGCACATGAATCTAGATACGCATCGGATCGTCCTATGAAAGGAGAGATGCACACCCCTAATATATATACTTGATCACTGAGCTACTTTCTTTACATTTTATACACTTTATATTGTTTATACCTTCTGTTTGGTGAGCCTCGTTTGTTCGTTTTTTTTCTTCACATCAGCATTTACATTAGCGTCTATTCTTGTTTTCTTTAGCACCACTTTGTATTTGTATTGTACTGTGTTTTCCCGTGTTATCCACTGCTGCTGGGAATCTCCCCGGCGGGGGACTAATAAACTTGTTATCCATCTCAGTAAGGACCCAGGACGACTCACCTCCAGGGAATTGGTGAGGTAGACCAGGTTCTCCGTCAGCACGGTGCGCTCGTCAAACTCCAGCTCCAGGTCCAGGACCCGGGGACCCATCTTTTCCAGGTTCTCCTGAGAGGACACACACGGCCGTCAAGAGCCCCCCACCGTTTCAACCTCTCAAGGAGTTCATTCAGAAGAAAAAGTACTGACGACTTAGGTGTGTAGCATCTTACGCTAGCTATCTTGTCGTGTACGGGGGATGGGTTAACCTAGCGATTGTTAGTGCTGTGGACATCCTTAGTGTACCGACAGCGATATATATTTTTTTCTTTCTTCTGAAAAATGTATATTTTGATAAAAGTGTCTGCTAAATTCCCTGAATGTAAATGTATGCAAGAAAGTGTAAAAACACCTCCAGGTTCCATCAGTCGGCGACATGGGTTGATGAGTGATGGAAGCGCCGCAGAACTAGGGTGAGCCGTACCTTGATCATGACCACGAAGGGCATGACTCTCTTCATGTACTTCTTCACCTCCGGCATTGCCCCGAGCTCGACGGAGATCACCTTGTTGTCAGGGAGGACCCCCTTGTTGTCCTGAGCCCCAAGACAAGCACGGCTTTAGTCACACATGGAGAGAGACGTTCACACACACAGAGACGGCTACAAAAAAAAAAAAAAAAGGGTGCATATATTTGCAATGCAGTTTAACAAATGGCATAACAGCCCCTTAACACAGTTACCTTTACACGTACGTGCGCGTGTGCACGTGTGTGCGTGCGTGCGTGCGTGCGTACCTTGTAGTGCCTCCCCAGCAGGGACAGGGCACAGTGCTGCCATGGCGGGTAGCTCTTGGCCACATAGATGGTACAGTGAGATGGCCTGCCTGGCGGCCGGGAGTCTCCCTTCTATAGGGGGAGACGTGGGAGAGAGTGGAGGGTAGTTAGTATAGACCAAAAGATAGACATTAGTGACCCATCCAACCATATTATACCCGATGCACAAGATGTGGTGGCCACGGCTTACTCGGGAGTGTAAATGAAGGATTACTTTCTAGAGTCTATTTTCAAGAGACTAGCCACTACAACAACAGAGGCTCTCTCTTTTCTCAAGAGAGTCACTCAGTATGGCCTATCCAAATGAGAATGCCAGAACAACAAATACTTTCTATACAGCATATTTGGATGCCCGATGTGTTTGGATGATCAGACTGGTGTGCGTGCATACACTCACACCCACACCTACATGCACAGTGGAGTATGCCCTTCATGGATACCAGTCTGGCTTTCCATAAATTGATTTCATATGACAGCTGTCAAGCTTCATCAAATTTTCCCTCTTAGGGAAACCATTACCGGGGTTTTTCAACACGATGACACAGGTGTGAGGACTTGACCTCCAAAAGGCTTCCTGTTGCTCCGTGGGTTTACCTCTACTCAGAGTAAGAAGAAGTTAACCGAGTCTGTCCACCGCCAGGCCTCTTAGTCAGAGATTCAACCCTCGCCCAGGACCCAGGGTTTTTTTCCCCCACAGCATTCTATCTTAAGAAACTATCAACCGTTCTTGACGTTAAGACGCCTTTACATGTTGCTGAAATCTGAAGAAGTTTGAAAGAACGCAACAACCTTATTTTCTTTCACAGCGTCCTACTAGTGGCATAGCCGGATGAATTACAAACTGCCATGTGGCTGGAACCTCTCCGTTCATTTTTAGACCAGAACGGCCGCAATTCGATAGGCCTACCACCAATCGTAGCAACGAAACGGGTGACTCTGCACGGAGCGCAATATACTTTTTCTACTACTTCAGCACTTCTAGGAAGAAGAGTGCTGAAGTAGTAGAAAAAGTACATTGTTTGTTTAATACTGTCTCGATGTCGGAATCAGTAGCAATTATCCCCGCCTCATGTTCGATAAGATGGTTGTGATTTGTCGGTCTACCAGGCAGAAATGTTTGTGTCTGGGAGGGGAGCGAGACTATCTGCAGAGAAATTGAAAAATGAGCTTGCAAGATTGTCTAGTTCCCAGGCTACTTCTGACGTGCTGTGCTGTTCATTAGTACCATCAAGACATTCATGTCGGAGCATAGACAATAACAACATAAGCCCCCCCCTGGGAAGACTACTGCAGAATAGCATCCGGCTTATGGAGGTTTGATGTCGTCTTTCAGCTGCATCTGACGGCGGGCATTGCTACATTTTTAAACCACAATGCATTTCTATTAATTATAATAATTGTAATACATCAATTGAAACGTCAAACAGGACGATTGTAAAGCATTGCACAATGATACACCATTTGCTTTATTTCATCTTAGACCAGACTGGGCACACTGTAGTGTGGCAACCAAGACAGGAGGACATCATAGTCGGTCAATATATGCAAATGTTGTTTTCTAACAGCATCTCGGGGAAGCACCTTAGGTAACAATTTTCTCATCGAAGTTATACTTTCCCTTCTCTGTCGTCCCTGGGTTTGAAATACCGCAGATAAAAACCGGTTGAGTGGGCCTCATTGTCTAGCACAGATAATTACATATTAAGAGACCGGTATAAACTAATTACAGCAAGATTACCCTGTTTATTTTCCGTCCAAGAACACACTAACAAGCAAAAAACCATCACATACACATGCCCTTTTAAAACGACACTACCAAAGGTGTGTGGAGGGAAAGGAGGATACTCTTTGTTCCTATAAGAATAGCTAAACAATTTGCATTTATTTTCAAATGTGTCTTAGTGCCAATGCACAGAGAAGGACCATTTGAATGCAAGCAGGCCACAGATCAGTCACACAAACCAGTAAATGTAGTGTTTCAAACAGTACATCCAAATAAACTCAAAATACTACAAACAGTATCGAGACTCCAAGGTGCAGGGATCTACGTGGCTCCCTCGGTAAAGCCTGTGATTTTCCACAGCTTTTTCCAAAAATAGCAACTGAAATCATTTTCCGCCTCTTCGGTTTTTTCCAATTTCAACCTGACAAACACAAAGTTGATACGCTACACCTGAGGGACGAGATCGGCTCTCTTGCAACCCACTCTAATTTAATAAGATGCCTAAATCATGGCTCAGCACTGAATTGCTGCAACGGCGGCAGGCAACAAACCCAAATCAGTTCATACATTCATTTCCTTCATAATTGAGGTGAAGCGGCATTGGAATGAGGTTGTATGGACGCCGGACACACCACACACACACACACACACACACACACACACACACACACACACACACACACACACACACACACACACACACACACACACACACACACACACACACACACACACACACACACACACCTTGTTCTTGGGGGGCTGCATGTAGGCTTTGAAGCGCAGTCGGAGGTCGTGGGCGGTCTCCATCAGGTACTGGGAGGAGCGGATCAGGACCTCGTCCACTGGGCCCGCCACAGGCCAGGACGCCTTCATCAGGGAGCCGCCCTGTGGAGGACAGATGGAGAGCGAGACAGAGAGAGAGAGAAGAGTGTGGGCATGACGTCATTCAGCAGGAGGCACAGTTTGAAGATCACAATGGACGTAATATTAGGACGTCGGTGCCATGCACGGACGCGCTCGGCTTGTGTCCGAGACCCAAGTCCAGTCCCCCAAAGCTCGTCCAGTTTTAAGATGGAATTCCATCAATCGTTTTGTGAGGAAGGGTACCCAGAACAACCCTTAAACACTGCAAGCATCTGGCTCGTTTCTTCCAACCTATCCACCGGTCCCCTCCATTAATGCCACCCGGGGGTACGTACCTTGGCCAGGAGGCTCCAGGTGTATTCACAGAGGTGTGGGCAGATTGGGGCCAGGAGCAGGGTCTGCATCTCAATGAACCGGAACACCAGGTCTCGGTGCATGCCCTCGATGGCCAGCTCCCGGTACTTGTCTTTGGCTGCCTTTAACACACGCACACACACACACACACACACACACACACACACACACACACACACACACACACACCAACACACACACACACACACACACACACACACACACACACACACACACACACGATTATTAAACCCAAACAGCAGTCTAGTTAAATACATGGCACTACATTATACTCCAACATCCCCCTTACTAAATCCACATGCACCCATTAATAAACCCTCATACACCCCCCTTTACAATTCCAATAAAAGACCATCATCCTTTTCTGGGGAACCCTTAGGTAAGGTGTCCGGTTCAAAACAACTGTGACGACCAGCTGTGCCCTGTATTGAGGGAAACTGTTTTCTGCCTCAACTCGGGAACCCCTCCCCCTAGACTCTGTCTTAATACCACCCCACCCCCGACTGGCCTTCATGGCTCTGCACCAATAGATCTTTGGATACAGTCGGTGTTGTGAGGCTCGGAGGCATGCATCAACCAGTGTGGAGGGGGGGCGCGGGGGGGGCTCCCAGGTGTGTTGGTCATGGAGAACACCTTGTTGTTGTTATTGTCGTCGTCGTTGTTTACCTGGAACTCAAAGAAGCCACTCTTCAGAGCCTCCTTGTACATCATCCTGTCGTAGTGCTGCTCCGTCTTCAGAATACCTGCGTTCATCTCGCTGGGACGAGAAAACAGATGAGACACAGAAGTCATGCACCCCTGCGCTTGCCTAAACATCTCTTTACACGCAAACACACAACCCACCGACTACAGAGGTGCTGGAGGTAGGCTTTACGGATATCATTTGTGGGTAATTTGTGGAAAACGGCAGTGCCCTCCATCAGCTATGAGTGAGTGAAATGCTCTGTGAAAATATCTGTTCCGAGTTGCACCTGCCTCTGTGCAAGACTATTTTGATTTTTAGACCGCTCCGGGCTCATTTCTGACCAGGGCCTTTCTTCCCTGATTGGTTCGGTGAATCCATCTTCCCTGTCAAACCCAGGTGCGGAAAATACACCACTCAATGGTGGAGAGGGCAAAAGAAACGTGGGCGTGGACGTATTTCGATTGCTTCATTTCTTTTCAGCGCCCTCTAGTGACGACATTAAAATGTTCCCACCCTCTCTGCGCACAGCCCTCACACTGAGGTGTTGTGTGGGGGTATGTTGTACGTCTACACCCCCTCGCCCCCCAGAAACAAAGCCGTGCTGTGCGTACCTGGAGAACACTCGGTCATTGGAGGTGTCCGGGTTGCCCGTCCTCAGGCTGCTCTGGTTAGCGATCATCTCCTTCACCCACTCCACCCAGGTGTAGAGGCGCAGGATGCCCGCGTCCGCCATGGTCTCCACAAAGTTGGCGTCCTCCACCGTGTCCCCTGCGTCCGCCAGGGCCAGACGCATGCCTGGGGAGGACAGGGGGGCGGTTAAGGCACTCGCCTCACAAAATAATACAGGGGCGACAGAGGTAGAGCGGTTTGACAGGAAGGTTTCTAGTTCAATCAAAAAGAGTGTCGAGGTGTCCCAGAGCAAGACGCCGCACCCTGACTGCTCCTGATGAGCTGGCTGTCGCCCTGCGTGTTAACTCCGCCGTCGGTGGGTGAATGTGTGAATGAATGGTTGTCAATCGCGGTTGTAAGCGTCAGCAAAATCCCCTAAATGTTCATGCAATACCACACCCAAAACAAGTTATTTTACAGAAAAGGTGGATGGTGGTGGTGGTGGTATAGGATGGATACCGGGCCACATCGCCTGAGTTTTCCAACCTCAGGATGAGACATGAATATGGACTCAAATGGCCATCTTTGGGTAAAAGGCATACAAATGCAAGAGTATCCCGTTACTGGTGGCATTGGGTTACCAAGCAACGTCCCAAATCTGATTGCAGTGAGAGGAGACGGTGAAAGCCTGAAAAGCATTACAGACCCTGAATTAAATTTTAAAAAAAGTACCAGAAGTGAGCGAGAATGCAAGCTGAAACAAGCCGGTTTGGTTTCCCTTTAAGGGCAGTCAGCAAAGAACATAACAACTCAACAATGAATGCATCCCCCCCCCCCATTTTCCTTGTTGTCCTCTAATTCATCTTTAATTTTCACAGCTCACAGCTGTTTTGGCCACACATGCCATGTGATGTGCCCCCTGCTCATAACATACATATATACCACGTTTTCCGGCCATCCTTGATGTTTCATGCCAAGGCTGACGTCCTGTGTGGCGTGTTCATGATCGGCGTAGCAAGCATAAAGCTGTATGTTGGGGTCACCATAGCGATTGGAGAAGCGTGTCCCAACGCCATGTGTCGGTACATTAACAGTGAGCAAATCCCCTTGCTCTGGCTTGAATCAATGAGTTAAATCGATGTGCTGAATCAATGTTCGGCGCGTTTCCCCCCGGCGTCAAACGGCGCGTGAGCCGACAGTGCGGTGGAGGCGGCGGCGTACCATCTGCTGAGAATTTGTCGATGGCTTCGCTGAGAGTGAGGAAGTTCCCGGTGGACTTGGACATCTGCCAAACGAAGGAAAAACAGATGTTAGCCAAATGATAACACACGGAAGACCCACGCACACAAACGCCAAATGAGATATCCAAACTAAATGAACCTGGGAGGAAAAGCTAAATCATGAACATTCAGAACAAATATCCTAATTAAACGACAACAACAGCAAAACGCCCGGGGTCCAACAAGTACAATTCAACTGTGATTCGTCTGCCGACCGACACGTTGGGTTTAGAGGGCACTTTGGATCAACCCCACAACGCACACACACTACCTCATCACATTATACCATTTGTTTTGTTTGCTCCGATTGTCTTTACTTTAGCATTTACATTAGCAGCGGTTTTCTTTTCATTACCACTTAGTGTTTGTATTGTATTGGATCTTATCCTGTGCTTTCCACTGCTGCTGGGCGGAATTTACCCTCCGGGGGGATCAATAAAGTTGTTATCCGACTATCGTACCTTCTCAGAGTTGAGCAGCAGGTGTCCGTTGGCGCGCACTGCCTGAGGCCACTTCCCACTGCGGAGAGAAGGCATTGTTCTCTTCAGCCTCTCACTCTCCGTCTTGTTCAACCCCTCTATCACCTCATTTCAAAACACATTGGCGAGCCCTAACCTCACGTTTTAGATCTGCAGTTGAGTCAGAAGCGTCCCGCCGGTTTTCGCAAACGGCTCTCTTTTTTTTTTTATCCCTAAAACCTCCTACTGAAGTCTTTATCATATCATCTCTAAACTTCAAGGTGTGATAAATACAAGTGAGGATCATGTCAAGCAGTCGGAAGAACCAAGTCAGGCAGCATTTCTCACTATCTCTCTCACACACACACACACACACACACACACACACACACACACACACACACACACACACACACACACACACACACACACACACACACACACACACACACACACACACACACACACACACACACACACACACACACACACACACACCTCTTCAATCCCTGTTTTGTTTGTCTGTCAAACAGTCTATGTATCTTTTCGCTTCCCTCCCCCCCACAGAAATTACCCCAATGAGGGGCCCTTTTTGAACCCAGTTGGGTTCAAAGGGCCAGGACGGGAGACGTGGGACTCTTCTTTCAACTCAACGGGTCAAAAGGACGTACAGGTCAACAACACAGGTGTGAATTGACTTTAACCGTGTTCACACTGTTCCAGAACTCACCTGTCCTTGGGCCACATGGCCACGTGGTTGTACAGGTAGTAGGAAAGGTGGTTGGGCACCAGGTCCTTGCCCGAGACGCGCACGTCGACAGGGTACCAGTACTCAAACTCCCGCCGCAGCTTCTGCAGGTGCTCCTTGGGGATGGAGGTCTTAGGGAAGGGCGACGTCTTGAAGAAGATGAAGTCCCACACACCCCGGGTCATCTGCTCTGGCCTGTGGGGAGGGGGGGGAAGAGGCAAGGCATGGAGGCTCATGATCACAGACATTCAATGTACCAACATCATCTACCTGGCCACCTTTGACTAGAGGCTTTGATGCAGGGGCCTGTGAAAATAAAAGTAGACCAAAAGATGGATAAATAAATAAGTGTCCTTGAGACGGTTGCTAGGAGACCTCAAAGCCATGCGCGGGAGGGAAAATGTGCTCCAACGTTGGATTCCAACATGAATATCACATCCAATTGCTCTGTACTTTGAGGATGGGGTTTCTGATAAGTGTGTGTGCATGTGCGTGTGTGCGTGTTCCATACTTAATGCCCAGCGGCGAGGCTCCCTGCCCGTTGAGGACTCCTCCCTGGAGCAGGTGCGCCACGGTGTAGTAGGCCATGTAGATGGTGGAGTCTGATAGAGACTCAATCAGCCACTGCTGGTCCCATGGTAGTCGTGTTCCTATAGCAACCCACAGGGGAGCGCAAACGCACGCATACCGTGTTATCAGAGATAAACAGCGCGGGCAATAAGCATTCATGAGTGATTACCTAGAGACACACGCGTGCATTTACGTGGACAGAAAAACACAAAACATAATCCGATGATTTAAGTCTGCTCCTTTCAATGATCTGTTGATATCGGTAGAAATTACAGAGTGAAACAAAAGGCTTCATTTGCAGCCGGGAAGAGCAACTTCAACATCTTTGTTGAAACCTATGAATAAATGACCTCAATGGGTTCAGGAGAGAGAGAGAGAGAGAGTGTTGTAGTTAGGTAGTCGATTAGAAGAAGAACGATGCCTCAGGTGGTGCAATACACACCACCATGCGAGTCCATTATATCCCTGAAACTGAGGCGTGTGTGCGTTGCGTACACATAAATGCATTGGGGAGAGACAGAGCCGTTAGTGAGGTGATTTATTGGTAGCCCTCTGTCTCCATCTGTAGTCCAAAGGAACCAGCAATAATAAGGCCGTGTGTGAAACCCAAGGCCTTATCTGTAAGCTATATACGTGAGGACCAGAAGGCCAGCTCTATCTCTCAACACTCTTTTCTGTAACCATTCATTTAATATAAGGGAATTCCTTGCAAGTTTTCACTTCACTGTGAAACAAATGCATTGGTCCCACATCTACAACAGTGTTTTGGGGTTAATTTGATATTTTCAACTACTGCACTCAAACACCAAATCTCCACCTAAGCAAACTCTGTTCAATGAACATTCCAAGGTGATGGAAAGTGTGTCTTCAATGACACTGCATGGAGTCAAAGCATTTAGTTGAATGGAAAAAGACTCCGTGGAAAGACACCTTGGCAGCCTTTACCAAGCAACTCCGGAGAAACATGACGATAATAAACAATTTTGAATTAGATTATTTCAGGGAAAAAAAAATCCCATTTGTGGGCAGCCACATCAAAGACATTAAATCAGATGTTAATAAAACACAGGAGAGTTCAAGATAATTTCAATACATCTAGGGCGCTGGGAATGTCTTCAGAAGGAAAGGCAAATAAAGGAATTTCAATTATAAGAACACGTCAGGGGATTGACGTGGCTGTGTCATGCAGCAGCAGACGTCTTGTCAACAGTTATGATTCAAAAGCTAAATAACAGCCGCACCATCGCACCTTCAAATGAGAGAGTTGGGCGTTAACTCCAGGGGTAAAGGACCGTCTATGCAAGGGTGGATTCAATTAACTAATAATAAAGTTATGGTTACATCTTAATTACATTTGTCCAAGACACCCTTTGTCACAAACATCCCCATACGATTCAAGGCCGCCCCTCCCGAGTAGCCTTGATTGGTCGAACGCTCTGTGCGTCTTTCTGCAAATTCACCTCCCCGAGAAGTTGTAGACATTGTGGGTTACATTTTGAGAGCAAACAAGCCGTTACACGCACTTATTGAGGGACGTTCTCGGTGGGCGAGAATACTCCGCCTGGCTCTGGCTTATTTTTTTGATTTTTCTAGTATAGCATAACATAAAGTATGTATACATACATCATATAACAGTCTAAAGCAACAGGGAAAAGGCAAAAAGGCATGATATCACCCCTTTAATGGGGGCCTATTCACTCTCTCAAACACACAAACACACACACTCACACACTCACCGAGGCCGTAGGTACGTGAGCAGGCATGTTCTTGAAGCCAAGCCAACGTGGCCTCAAAGTTCTTCCGGGTCTCTTCGCAGAACCTGATAAGGCCACACAGTACAGAGCAGGTCGGTCAGACTCAGTACTGAGCCCCCCCCCCCTGCAACGTGCTTGGGCAGCAATCACCTCACTCATCGACATACTAGGTGCACGTTTGTGTGTGTGTCTTTATCTTGAGCCTTGGCATCTTTGAATCTACAATATGATGATTATCTGCCTTTCAAGGGAAACCACAAGATTTCCAGTGACTTTTCATATAATAAAAAGTTACGATTTTTGAAGCCAATCAATGCATTGGTGTCCTGGCGTGGTTGTTGCTATGACAACGGCCCATCGCCACATGTGCAAGAGCATATTGTGAAGTAAACCCACACTTAAAAAGCCAAAAGATACATCCAGGCGTTACATCTGAAATCACGATCATCACAACCAGTGTTGTCCAGAAGAGGGGACACAGAAACATTCTTACGTTTCCAAAGAGTTCAGAGCTTGGTTGGTCTGTGCCTTCCACTCTGCATCACCGTAGTCCAGATACCTAGAACATTACAGAAATACACCAAGCATGAACAATAAAAAAGTAACTTACCAGATCAGCATAGGCTGAATTTGCTGTTATTAAGTTCTTGCTATAAAGGAGAAGGGTGTATAAATCATCTTGTGAAAAGAAATCCATAAATAAATTATATTGGAATTTGGTTTAATTATATATTATTAAACATTATAAAATATTAATATAATAAATATTAAATATGTTAAAAAAATATAGCTCGAGTGCCGGAGCAAAAATCTTTACACAGATAGCGTTAACAGAGATCTGTGTACGGCTGTGTTTTAGGTGCGTGTCTTTATGTTTAAAAAGTCTTAGTTTGATGTTCCAATGCTGATAATTACAACTCTGAGTGCGGGCCAGTACAAAGTGTCTTCAGGGCCATACTGGACATTTAAAAAAGGATCGACAGAAGAAAGCAATGTTGCTCTTTTGAGTTTGCAAAAGGGCCGACGGGGCACCTACCACTGATCACAGAGGGCCACCACACACTGGTCCCCCGAACGAGACATGATCTGCTTCTCTGGCTCCATGTAAACCGCAGCCTCGCCCTGCGGGAGACACAGACCGGGGGCTGCGTCATATCAGTCCCAGCGCAACAGATCCTCCAGGACGATGATGATGATCAGTGAGGCCATTATCAAGAACACACGCCACAGGGTCAAGCAAAACTATTTCAGACAATGTGGTACTTTGGATTCAACTTAAAAAATAGTGAGGACACAAGAAGAGGTCAGAGGGTCTACCCTTTCCACCATCATCTTCTGGATGGGCTTCTTCACGTCCTGGACCTTCTGACCCTTGTAGCCCTCCACCAGCATGATCTACAGAGAGGGCAACCGCAGCGACAGCTCAGGGAAGAGGCCACACTCCGGGGATAGTGAAATTAATGGGAAAGTAATGGCTGCCCAGCCAAGGCCAGACTAATATTCATTGTGAAACTCTGACGTAAAATATGATATATGAACATGGACCAAAGCATAAACTCTGTATTCCTGCTGCAAGTATTTTTTATTGTCTTTTATCACATTTTAAGTGGCCAGACAAAAGTCTTCATGGCTGAATAGTATTACAGTAGAAATAATCCCCGACCCAACCTCTAAAGAAATGCATGCCCCATTTTGGGGGTGCAGAGCTGCCTGCTCTGACGTTAATTAATACCCCTTCAATTCACTTTCAACGGACAGGTTTGTCGCATTAACACATAAATCACCAGTTTCCCGGTATACAGTATCAGCCAATAAGAAGTGAAGCAAGCAAAAGCATGTGTTAAACCCAACGAAACCTAATTTGGACATTACGTTTTTCCGCACGACATCAAGCGTCTACTATAGCGTATACCCAGGCAGCCTAAGAGTGATCTACACAAGGAACAACGGGGTTCACCATAGTCACTACAAGTAGCATGGGGGCTGTGTGGAGACTCACCCCCTCATAGAACCCCTTGAGGTAGACCTTCTCCTTGGCCTCGGCCAGCTTCTCCCGGTCATTCTGGCTTTGGATCTTCAGCTCGTCACACACCAGGGGAGCAGAGAGGCTCCCTAAGCCTGGGATGTCAATGATGGGGATCTGTGGTACATGTCCCCACACACACACACACACACACACACACACACACACACACACACACCACACCACACACACACCACACCACCACACCACCACACACACACACACACACACACACACACACACACACACACACACACACACACACACACACCCACACACACACACACACACACAGTTAAAAAGTCCCCATCGGAGTTTTAATGCTCACAGCTGATATTCTAAAAGATGTTGTTGAATTTATTTATGTACATTCATTATGGATATCATTTGTAGTTTAATTTGTATTTGAATTAGAGCATCAATAATTAATAGTGAGTTATAGGTAATATTAAACATGGCCAATTTGATTGTTATGTCAAGGGGGGATTAAATATGGGAAAGTTTTGGACGCATACTAAATATATTTGTAGCTGCAAATATGAATTTTGTGAACCATCTTCAATGTGGCTGGAAACCTCGTCACAAAAGTCTGACTTGAGAGAGGTTAATTTCCCTTTGTTTTGTTACATATTAGTTGAGAGTAATCATGTAACTGGATGTGGGGAATTGTGAAACAGAGAACATAAACTCTGCCAGCCCAGCACTATAAAAAGTGTCTGCATGGGTTTTAAATCCACACCTTGTAGAATTTATACTGTAAAAATCGACTTATTGAAGTCCCCTTCTGAAAGCTTCCTCCAGTAGGCGTTCTCCTATAGCATAATAGGACTGCTGGGCCATGAAGTAGTGGTTACCCATTTCCGACCTCGGAACATCAGCTTACCGGCTCAAAAGGCAGCACCATCTTGTCCTCAATGCCGTACTTCTCCCTCAGGGCCTGAACGACGCCAACAGCATGGGTCAATAGGGAACGATGCACACAAAAAAACACATTCAGTGAAATGCAGTGGTCGAGAAAAATCAAAACGTACATTGAAGTTGCATGTTTACTTCAATTCAGTGTGCAAAATACCCAATGGGAATTGGGAGGGGCCCTAGTTACAATTACTTTACTTTGTAGAGGTGAATCAAAAATGATCTAATAATGATCTTTTATTTCTTTTTGACAAGTTTGCAACGAACTATTCCATATAAGTAATTCTCTCGAAACTTAAAATACTCCACAGCCACAGTGCAGGTTGTACCGACATTGCGTTCTGCGATGTTGGATCATTTTGTATTGCCATTAGTCGGCGCTGCAGACAGTAATGACGAGAGCGATCTGTGTTAAGACGGCAGAACATTGTGAGAAGACTTTTCCATAGCCCCCCCTAACGCTTTTTCACACACTGCTTCCGTTCCCGAATTTAAAATCGACTTTAACGTGGGTGAGATGGCAGTGCACCTGTTTCTTCTTGATGTCTCTGAGTGCGGCAATGTCATCAGGAGCATCAGATGGTACGCTGGTCACCACGCCGGTACCTAGCGGGACACACCATAAAGCAGAAGACCACCTTTATCATACACACACTGTGGACTTGCCCTCACCATTGTGGCGGTTTGAACGCTTGCCTTCTTTGTTAATATGGCTGAGATAGATTGCCTCAAGCAGATTGTTTCAACCCCCAACGCACACACATACATATGTTTACACAGAGATACTGTGAAAATAAACCATAAAAAGGGATGCAAACACCTGAGCAGGAGCAAGGAAATGAGTTTCCTTCCCTTTAGCGCCCCTTTCCTCTATGAAACTACAGAGCTGCGCTTTGAGAGGAGCTGGCCATGAATATGATCATTATCATTACGCACATCCAGAGCCAATGGTCATGGCTGAAATATTTTACGAGCGACAATCTGAAAATCACATTATCCCCTCCCATTCAAAAAAACAAAACAATTGTGAGGTTCAATACATTCAACAATATGGGAATAGAAAGACATTAAGTCCGATAGAGCGCCTTACTAAACCCATGTTGCAAGAAGTCAAAAAAGACAGCATTATATTTAAATGCTGCCATTGTGATTTCAGACGCGGTAGTAAAGGAGAGGGAGGTTGTTTGGAAAGGCACATAGGTGAGATGAAACACTACATGTCAACATTCATTTGACATGCCTTTTATGGTATGTAGCTGGACTAATGAGAGCAGAGTGAGAAGGCTACTGGTCAAATCTAAACAAGGCAACTCAAAATCGATCCATTGGTTTGTATGAGGTCCATGAATAAATCCAATTCAGTTGACATCATGATATGTGTCATACCCTTGTCCTCCTTGATGGTTAGCATGGGCAGAGCGTAGATGGTTTTATAGGAGGTCAGTGGGGCACTGAGGGCACAGCCCAGAATATCCTGGAAGGGGAGCACAGAGAATATCCAATAAGAAAAAAATAAAATAATGATAATAAAATAAACTGACGATGCAATTCGATTTTATTGCATTGCTTTCAAGATATTATTCTCAAACATTCTCATGGCAACATTGTCTGCTTTAAATCGGTCGGCTTGGCTCAGGAGGTAGAATGGGTTGACTGAAGGTCGACCAGAAGGTTGCTACTTTGCTACCCTGCTCCTCCTAGCTGAGGGTCAAGGTGTCCCTGAGCAAGACACTAACTGCTCCTGATGAGCTGGCTGTCGCCCTGCCTGGTTGACTCCACCGTCGGTGTGCGAATGTGCATATTAATTTAACCGTTGTAAGGCGCTTTGGATGAACGCGTCTGCCAAATGCCCTATGTGTTAACATGGCATGCTACTTCATGGATGCTTTAATATAGATATTATTGGGCCCCAAACACAGTATTTGAAGACGTTCCCGAAATTCAGCTGTGGTGCAGAATTACAGCCACTACAAGCCAGTCGCATATTGAGCTTTCCCCAAATGTGCGTTTCGGTGTCTGTAGCTTTAATGCAAATGAGGAGGAGAGAGGCGGGTCAAGGAGGAGGGTGGGGGTGTGGCCCTGAGCAGCTTGCGGCCACGGTACCATGCGCTCTGTTTACAGTGGATGTATCGCAATGGCGAGGCACACACAGCCGTTGGCCGTGTTCTGTAAATATTCTAGAACACTCCGGGTGCTCCGGTGTGAGTCCTGGAGCTCTATATCTAAATAATATCATATAATACATAGATATCTATATCATATAATATATATTATCATGGCCAAAAGCTGTGTGAGCCTTACACACACTTGCGTTATAGTGTGCGTGCGTGCGCACACACACACACACACACACACACACACACACACACACAACACACACACACACACACACACACACACACACACACACACACACACACACACACACACACACACACACACACACACACACACACACACACACACACACACACACACACGGTCGTATCTCATTGCCGGGCCAAAGTTCTCTGGGCTAGGCAAGGCAGAGAAAGGGAAGGTGGAATCTCCCCTTATGAAGACACACGGGAAAAATTCCAAAACGGCGCGTCTGAGCTTTGTTTTTTCAAAGGCGGAGCAGAATGCCTAGTGCTCGTTTTACACCAAATGAAATGTCTAGCTACTTGGGGAACATAGGTAGGCTAGGGCAACTCATATTAGTGTTAGAAAACCTCAAAAAGTGACATTTTCAGGCCTTGGGATCTTTAATAAACAGCTTGTCATGAGAGACGCGCACACAAACCCACCTGTCCCAGGACCTCCATGAGCACGGGCACCACGCCGTTGTCCTTGGTGAAGCCCTGGTAGGACATGTTGCGGGCAGCGCGGGCCGTGCTGATGAACACGTCACCGTTGGCCGTCTCGAAGGCCACATACTTCATGTCGGGCCGCACCCAGCAGTTGGTCTGGCCGAACATGGTCTCCGGCCTCATGGTGGCGGCCACCAGGAAGATGTTCTTGCCCTTCAGGCCACTGTGGAGCGACACATCGTTTCATTGGTGAACCTCGTAGGGATGTATTATTTTGCACTTGGTTGATTGCGTTATGAGTTAGTGAGTGAAAAGTGTAGTGTGCGTGAAATTAATGTGCTTGTAATACATGTTTTTGTTATGCATCGGCTAGTAAGTGTTTCAGTGATACTGTTGGATTGCGGCTTAGTCATAAACAAATAAGAGCATGAAAAAAGGGTTTAAATAATTTAAAAACAAAAGATAAGTCCTATCCTAACAAGGACCTGGTTTGATTTATGACTATTATTGTTACCTGCTGTAAAATACTTTTGTTTTGAATTTGGCGGGGTATGGCTCCACAACCTTCATCTTGATGAGAGTGTATTCCTGGGGTCCAACTCCCTAAACATAGTCACAAAAGGAATCGATGGCAAGATGACGGCTACTCATTATCACCATGGCTCTCTTTACAAAAATAGATTAGTTACAAACTCCTGAACCACAGAGGAAGCTAAACTATGCAAATCTTCAAATTGTCCCAAGTATTTATACTGTACCTCTCCTGTTTGTCTGTCATGGTCCATGCAGGGCTGTCCGTCCTTGGGGGAGTAGATTGTATATCTGCATAAAGATAGGAATGGGGGCAATACTCAAATGGTTTAGGTTTTTGTTTCAAATGAAGGGAAAAGTATTCTTATCATTAGAGTGGATGCAAAGCAATCCACACTAATGTTATGCGTCTTAATTATTTTTTTTACTTATTCTTCCTTCCTATTTCGAGTAATTATTTAGTCAGACTCATCTACTTTTAGGAACTTAAACCAAACCCCTTCCAAAAAGTTGGCCGTATATCAGTACAGTGCACTATTCATACGATTTTTAGAATTGTGTATACTTTTTTAAAAATCAATATTTATAATGTCATTATTTATATCAATAATGCGAGTTGGCTCACAGCAACCGCACACATTTTCTTCAGAAAATGCACGCGCAGCAACATGTCAAGTTTTGATTGTCAAGTCGTAATTGCCAAGTCTTTCGTACCAAATCAAGGAAAAGACATTCCACCATGTTACCTTTTACGACTAATCACTAATGTAGTAGGCCAAAGTAAAAAAATACATTTGATGGAACAAATTCGTAAGCTCACCGTTTGCCAAATGCAATCTTTTTCCTCTCCTTCAGGGTGATGAACTGCCACCTGACAAAGGAGTCGTAGAAGGGGTTCACGTCAGTGGTGATGAAGGAGCGCCTCCAGTCCACCTTGTGAAAGATATCATATTAAGAGTTTAGAAGAAAGCAAACAATGTAATAAAGCCAAAATCCAAAGAATCCCTTTCCTTAAAGCTGGGGTATGTAATCCTGGAAAACTTGCAAGAGGGCGAGCAAGATTTGAAAAAAGCACCTCCTCCTGCCTCCTCTAAGTTCCTCCCCCCTGCTCCCCCTCCCGTCAGTGAGTCCGTCCAAGCCACGCCCCCACACACAGGGACCTGAAGGCTGTGCGCGCTCCCGTAGGAGGGGGGTGGGTGCAGAACTAGACATGAAGGCATCTGATTGGTTCCTTAGTCTCCGAGCAAACTTCGACCAATCCGTGCCCTACGGTCTGAAGGATACAGATTGGGCGGAGTTTTCTCAGTCTTGCGGCTGTCACAGAGCTCTGTTATTTTCCGTTCCTTTTCCTGCTGACATAGCGTACCGATTCCTCTGAAATTAGACGGGCCATTTCCCCCAGTATAAGACAAAGTGCTTCTGAACAGGACTACATACCCCAGCTTTAACTAATGAGTACCATGAGAGTTTGGCAAGGAAATACCCCGTCTAAACTCATGTTTATCTACATTACGAAGATTAAGAATGTGTTCCAAATAGTCTCCTCATAAAAAAAAAAGACACACGGTTGTGGTTGGTCTACATAGGCAAGTTGTAACCTGGGGGTGGAACAGCTCCTTGGGATCTGCTGCTCATCCACCATCAAGGCTTCGGGCCCAAGCAAACTCATATTGAGACCAAACCAAGAAACCAATTAACAGGTGTGGGGAGGACCTACTAACCTTTACACAGAGCATGATGTAAAACGGTTAGTGTTTGGAGTGTTTTAAATGGATGGTGCTCAGTTAAAACCTGTAGAGGTAATTACATTTATAAAACCTACACCAGTTCTTAAGTTTTCATATCAGCAAACACATACATCGATAATGATATTGGTGTATACTTGTGATAGGTCAACCGATACATCGTCAGTAAGTCCACACATGGACTTACTGGTCACCGTTGAGAACATCACTGTATCTCCTTCTCCAACTGCCAGAAACCTCGGTGTGGTATTGGACAGTTATGCTGCACCTCAAACATCACTGCGGTGGCCCGATCCTGCAGATTTGCACTTTACAACATCCGCAGAATCCAGCCCTTCCTCACAAGGGAAGCAGCTCAGCTTCTCGTCAAATCACTGGTCATCTACCGCCTCGACTACTGCAACTCAGTCCTGGCTGGACTTCCTTGCGATTAAACCTTTGCAGCACATCCAGAATGCGGAAGCACGCCTCGTGTTCAACCTACCAAAGTTCTCCCATGCATTGAAAGTGTATTCCCGTCACATGAACAGGAGCCAACTCCGGAAGTCAATGGTAGCAGCTAATCTATCATTTTAAATCACATTAACTCATGCAGTGTGCATTGGACAGAAAATGAGTGGCCCAAGGCTTTACCTTGACTCCCATCTGCTTCAGGTCTTTGATAGCCAGGGGGGGAAAGTACTCCAGCCAGTGTTCAGCGTTGGCAAACTTTACAATCTCAGAGTCAGTCAGACCCAGAGAACTCATGATGTCCCACTGGAACTTGGCCGTACCGGTTTTCGCTGCTGCTTTACTCTAAAAAAGGTAAAGAAAGTATGTAAGTAGCTGTATAGATGTATTTTCAGACACATTCTTTGCAATGCTTATTTTGATTTCACTGTGGATGGGCATCTTAGGTCAGTGGTTCAAATGTTAAAATGGTCCAATCAATACATACAAATATTTGATTTGATTCTTGCGGTCTCATTTTCTGTATTTGGAGATAGTTGGTGGCATCGGATCTATACTCAAAATAACGACATTGATACATACCTCAAACCACAACTCGGGAAAAAGAAAGTGCATGCATAAATTATTCTGAAATGAACACCTTGGTCTATTTACCTTTTTGCCCTTGGTCTTATCCTTAATAATGATCTCGTCCGAGATGTCGGGCTTCTCCTCTTCCTTCTCCTCCTCATCAGGGAACACAGGCGGGTTTCCATAGACCTCCATCTCCCTCTTCAGCTTATCTGCACACGCCTGGTGATGACACATAGCCAAAGTTAATCAGCAGGTCCCCCATTGGCTCGATGAATAGCTGGATAGCCATTAGCCACACATCTGAACCAAGTCACTTCACTGAACCATACTCATATTTTGAGATTTTGTTCGTACTAGTATAGACTACTCTTGAGTTGATTTTAGATGCATACATGTAGTCTTTATTTGACATTTTCACATTTTCACCAAAGACAATAAATATTGCTCCTCTGTTAATCACACGATCGCATACAATTCTCAAAATTATAGTATTGCATGCACAGTGAACACATGGACTAAGCACATGGCTAGACATAAAGAGAGTCATGGACTCACCTTGATGGGCATTCCTGTGCAGTGCAAGCCAAATGGGAAAAGACACTGCTTCCCTCTTAAGCGCTGGTAACCGACACCAAACTGTGATGAAATAGACCGTTGTATTACAGCCAATTCATTCAGTTGATATAACGAAGCCAGGAAACTGGAGAAAGCCCTTGTTAATACTGGAACAACATGGGACTCTTAAGCATCCACCTTTTAAAAATAAGCAAACTAAAACGTTAAAACTGCATGCACTCTTTGGTTATGATTGTTTACCGTTCGGTTGTTTATTTCTCATAGCGTCAGCAAACTCACCTCACATTTTGACATACTGAAAGTGTGGCCAAGATGCAATCTGCCATTCATGTAAGGATATGGGAAGGTCACAAAGTACTTGTTTTTGCTGAAACGGAAAGCAAACAATGAATTAAATAGTAAATGAAACATCTCTTGTGTTATTACTATGACTATAACATTTTACTTCCTAGATCATTTGAATAATGCACCACAGCAATTAAGTGGCACATGTATGTAATAAACCAGTAGGCCCACAAACGTCCGAGTTATATTTCAATGTATACCCACACATTTGACTATTAAGACCCGCAGACTGTGAAATTGCCTGCTGTTTATTTGCAATCAACATTTTCATCCTTTTTTAACGAAGAGCACTGGAAATATTTAGATGACATGGTTAGAAATACAGTTGACAAGACCGGTTAAGAACATATATTTACTTGGTGCTTTCCCCAATGGTCGTGGGTGCATCACATTCAAATGTCTTCTGCTTCTCCCATTGCTCCTGGATCTCTCTCTCGATCTTCCTCAGATAATCCAACTTCGCTGTTCCCTTGCGCTCCTGGAACAGAAAATTAGTAGTGATTTTTGACAATGGGAAATATAAAAAATATTTAAATCAAGCCCAAGCCCTCCCGGTCCGATTTGTTATGAGAAATTAACCACTGTGTACTCTCTAAGTCTGATTCACTGTAGGTATACAGAACCATGAGAGCTAGTCACTGGAGCTAACTTAGTTAGCAGGTTAAATTAGGTATGCAGCCCTATACAAGTTATGTAGTATACTATAACAGCTGAAACCCCAGATAGCAACACATATTACATAGACACTGCCTTCTACTTACACTCATTGCGAAGCCAAATGCGGTCCTATGTGATGTTTTAGTTTGAAGAAACTATTACTGAGGATTTGACAAGGAAAACCCACGCCACCGGTACAATGCTGATGACATCTGCAGCGCTCGCGCATGCATTTGAATTGTGGGTAATGTAGTTTGTAATAACAACGTCAAACTTCCTTTAATTCGCACTGTCTACAAGCGCAATTTTTCTTTTACAACTTTTTTGAATTGATAGCTAGTGATATTAATACATTTATTTTTCATTACTACAATTGTTATTCTAACAGCAATAACGACAATGAATATTTTCCACTGTAACTGTTTTGCGTACGTTACGACACTTCCACTTGTGTGACCATGTGTCGTAAAGCATTCTGACGAATGCAAGTGAAGAGAGCAGAGGCCTTGAATCAAATACAATTTTAGACGATGAGAGTGGGATTAACAGAACGCACTTTCAATTTATAGACAGTATTGGAGTCTCGCTCACGATGATCATTGAAAATGTGGAAGCTTTAAAGTCGTGGCTGGCAAAACTACTGGAGCCAATGTGAGTGATCTGGTGAAATGTCATGTATCCTGCCTGCTAAGTAGCTAGCGCTAGCCACAGAGTGGAGTTATCCATGGAGCCCACTAGCATCTAGCGCCTAGCCACAGAGTGGAGTTATCCGTGGAGCTTCATCTATCCTGCTTGATAAGGAGCTAGCGCTAGCCCCAGAGTGGAGTTCTCCATGGAGCTCACTAGCATCTGGTGCTAGCCACAGAGTGGAGCTATCGATGGAGCTTCTCCCTAGCATCTGTTGTCAAGTTCCTGCACGAGTTAGCCACTATGGCCGCTAGCTTACTGCATTCTGGAAGGGATAAACAACCCTACTTTTTACCAACTTCGGGAAGTTGTATTGCAGTTTGTCATTGTTTTATGTATGCACTGAATGATGTATGAAAATGGCTCGACGTAGAGAACGTCAAGGTTGATCTGTAACGTTACTGTCTGCAGCCAGCTGGCTCAGATATCCAGCACAGAGTTATGTATTGATGACACAATTTTAGGAAAGCTACCTCTATAATGTTTCCTTTTAGAAAGTGTTGATTGGATTACACATCATTGTCAATTCATAATAGTGAAGCAACGAATAGACTGCCAAGACTTGTGATTAAACGTTTGTTGAATTAAATAACGATTCAGATATTAATAGCGCATTTATGATGATCTGCAGATGTGAAGCAGATCCCTCTGCGTTGGCCAACTATGTTGTGGCTCTGGTGAAGAAGGACAAACCAGAGAAAGACCTGAAAGCACTCTGTGCGGATCAACTTGACGTCTTTCTACAGAAAGGTTTGTTTCTTTTCTTTGACAGTTGAAATATTTAAATCGGTTTACTTGTTCAGTTATATATTGAAATGGATGAAGCAGAACGCACGGCCTAGCTTAGGCATATTTTTTAATCAGTTTGTTTCTGGTGAGAGCCGGACCCAATCAACATCACAACTAGAACTAAATTACAAAGAATACGCTTGCCTGTAAATACATCAAATATTTACAATGGTTGACCTTAAAGGTCAAGGAGATTTCCAAGTCAAAATACGCTCTTCAACAAAAAAATTCAGTTTCTATGTTTTCCATATCAATTAAGTTCTGGATTGGAAAGTTTGGTTTTTGGGTTAGGATTTTTGGGTTTTTGCCTGTGTGGTATGATTCACTTTTGACAGATATTAAACAAATCGGCACACAAACAGCCATTGTAGCGAGAAAATGAACTGGATCGAGTGAGATCTGACTCGATAATACCCAACCTTAAAAGAAAAACTTTGGGTTACTTAACATGATCCCTGGTTCTTTGATAACAGAGTGAGGTATTTCACTATGGGAATCGCCTAGGTGTGACCTAATACGGAAGCTCCAATTGCACTACGTCTGTCCTTGACAGCCAGGTCAGACTGTGCCACAGGGCCCCGGCCCCTGCACTTTTACAGTCGACCCGCCCTCCTCCTCCCCTAATCATGGTAGAACGGTTTCTTTCCATGTAAATGCAAGGAGGGACGTGTTGGTGAAACACCTCACTCTGTTATCAAAGAACCAGGGATTACGTTAAGTAACCCAAAGTTATTTTTCTAACTTCGCTCGGTGTTTCACTATGGGAGATATAGACCACTCCCGTATTGCATACGTGTTCAGCCAGGCAGCTGAGATCATCTCCAGTACGGCATGAGAAACAGAAGGCCCTGAGACATCCAGCCTATGAAACATGGCAAAGGTGTGAGGTGTAGCCCAGCTCGCCGCAGCAGAAATGTCACGCACTGGCACTCCTCTGAACAAGGCCCATGAAGTAGCCATGCCCCTTGTGGAGCATGGGGAGGCTGCAAGACCCTACGTCCATAAGCAAGAGATATAGCCTCTACAATCCAGTTGGACAGCCTCTGGCGGGACAAAGGCTTGCCCCTATGGGGAGTGGCCCAAGACACGAACAATTGATCCCCTTTCCGAAAAGCAGCTGACCGGCTCACATACACATGCAGAGCCCGCACTGGGCATAATGTATTGAGTCTCTGCTCCTCCGCAGAGGAGAACGGAGACAGGTGAAACATCGACAGTTCCACCGTGAGACACCTATAGGCCGACTCAACCACCTTAGGTACAAAAGCCGGATTGGGCCGCAGGCAGACCTTAAAAACCCCCAGAGCAAACTGCAAGCACGAAGGACGGACAGACGATGCCTGTAAATCACTCACACGCTTAGCCTTGGTTAAAGCTAAGAGCAACGCCACTTTCAGCAACACAAACTTCATCCCCAACGCCTCCAACGGGTGTTGAGACAGGGCATCCAGCACCAGCGATAAATCCCACAAAGGGACAAGGGGCCTGGAAACCGGAAGCTTGCGCCGCACCCCCTTCATGAAGCGACAAACTAAGGGATGCTGCCCTGCGGGCTTATCCCCAAAGCCAACACTTTAATCGTGGAAAAGGCCTTACCTTTTTCCAACAATCTCTGCAGGAAACAGTAGGTCCACATTTCATTTACACATTTAGGGCATTTAGCAGACGCTTTTATCCAAAGCGACTTACATCAGTTAATACACACATTGACACACCGACGGCAGAGTCAACCATGCAAGGCGACAGCAAGCTCGTCAGGAGCAATTAGGGTTAAGTGTCTTGCTCAGGGACACATCGACACTCAGTTAGGAGGAGCTGGGGATTGAACTAGCAACCTTTAGGTTACAACTTACAACTGCTCTACCTCCTGAGCTAAGCCGACCCCCACGGAACACTGATATGGAATGGTGTGCCTCGAGTCGCACCAGTCCTCAAAAACCCGCCACTTGCCACTGTAGATCCGGCGAGTGGAAAGGGCCCTTGCATTCTGAATAGTGTCAACGACCTGTGCAGGCAGGCCCGCCGCATTCAAGTTCCATCTCTCACGGGCCAAGCCCAGAGCGCTATGCGGACGGGTGCGGATGGAAAATCTCCCCCCATGCTTTGGAGAGAAGATCCCTGCGCAGGGGAAGGGGACCATGGCCTGTCCGCCAAGAGTAGTATTATTTCCGCCACCCAATGTTTGGATGGCCACCGCGGTGCTATCAGGATTAGTGACACTCTGTTCCCTCACCCTGTCCAGGGTGGGGGAGATTAAGCGGAGAGGGGGGAATGCATATAGCAGCAGTTTGGCCACGGATGGGCCAGCGCATCTACCCCGAGAGGAGCCTTTACATCCGACAGGAAGAAAAACAGCGGACACTGAGCGTTTTCCCGCGAGGCAAAGAGATCAACGGCTGCCACGCCGTACTTCTGCCATATCTGTCCCACAACCTGTGGATGAAGAGTCCACTCCCCGTACAGGGGGTTTCCTCTGGACGGAAGATCGGCTCCTCTGTTCAGGACGCCTGGTACATGTGTCGTCCGAAGGGACAGGAGCCTGGTGCTGCTCCACAAGATAATTTCCCGAGCTAACTCGTGTAGTTTCAGTGAGCGAGTGCCGCCCTGCCGGTTGATGTATGCCACTACAGTGGAATTGTCTGTCTTTAACCGGATAAATTGTAGGAAGTGGTTTAGAGCAAGGAACACTGCCTAAAGTTCCAGGAGATTTATGTGAGCCTGAGCTAGATTGTGGCTCCAGGTGCCATTCACTGCCCTGCCCATCATTGTCGCATCCTACCCTGATAAGGACACGTCTGTTGTCATGGTTACCCTGGAAGACACCGCCCCCAGCGGGACGCCTGCTGTCAGAACCGTGCGCACCGACCATGGGCGGAGAGCGGTTACACGCGCTGGTGTTACTTTCACCGTGCGATTCAGGTGGCGACGGGGGCACAGACGCAGTACTGCGACCCAGCGCTGAAAATCTGTCATCAGGAGCCCCAAATGTACTTGTGATATCACTGAACCCATAAGGCCAAGTAGGCGTAGGCATAACCTCAACGATACGGCCACGCTCTGCCCGAAGAGGGAGAGACACTGCGTGAGAGACGTTAGTCTCCTCTCTGATAGTGTGACGCGATAAGAGAGTTTATGTGGAGACCCAAATACTCAATACATGGGGTCCACACAGCTCTTTTCCCAATGTATGCTGAATCCCAGAGTCCTGAGATGGTATACCACTGTTCCTTAGTGGTGACGGTGCTGCCTCCACATACCTGCTGAACACTCGGGGCCAACGGTGGCCCGAACGGGACTAACCCGAGAAATTTCCGGTGCGCGGGATAGATGGTGACGTGAAAATATGCGTCAGAGATCGACTGTTACAAACCAATCACCTGGACGGATTGATCGACGGAGCACTTTGTGTGTCAACATCCTGAACGTGTATTTGCGCAGGTGTCTGTACAACACACAGATCTAATATGGGGTGGAGGGACGAGCTCCCTCTCTTCGGAATGAGAAAATAACTGGAGTAAAAACCCTGTTGGGCTTGCTCGTTCGGGACAGCCCTGATCGCTTGTTTTTGCAGCAGGGACGATATTTCGACCTCTAGGATTCGTGCCAAATCCCCACTGGCCATAGACTCTAACACGTCGTTGAGTCTGGGTGGTTTCATAGCAAATTGCAGTCTGTAACCCTGGGAAACAGTAGACAGGATCCACGGGTGAACCACGCATGCGCGTCACTGTTCCACTCGAACAGCGAGCGGGCCTATGTGATGACTGTAGACCCGAGGGCAGAGGTCCGCTCTCATAGGAGGAGCGTGAGCACCCCCTACGGGAACGCAGGGATCAAGATTTTGGTTTGTTTGTTTCATGCACTTCACCCTTGGCGCTGGGCCTGGTTGTGAAAATGCAGGGTTTATTGTATTCACATTTAAAAAGAGTGAAAGTGCTTGGTGACACTGTCAACCGTTGCCCCTGTCTCAGTTCGCTCCGAACGTGAGGCGAGAGGGACTGAGAGAGCACCTGGAGAACTTCAACATATCCAGGTCCCTGAACCATGGAATTGGGGCTTTGCCCTACCCTCCTAAGCTTTCTTTTCTTCATTGGAGGGTTAGGGTTAAGGTTAAGCTGGGAGCGCTAGGGTGTACGCTTCTTCCTCCCATCCCCGGGTGGTGGGGAGAGCGGTTCCTTGCTGCCGCAGCAGCGAAAGAGTGTTTGCCCCATGGACTTGGGTTCTCCGACCTAGGCTGTAGGTTGGCCTGTGGGCCAGCTGTATGGGCGGGTCTGTAGGCTCCCTGAGGCCTGTTTCCCCCCCCTCCCCTTGCTGCGGCGGCCGCAAAGCTGGACCTCGCTGGTCGGGGTGGGCGGGGAAGGCAGAGATCGAAGGCTTGTCCTTCCTGTTTCCTGAGTGCTGCTCTCTCATTTTCTCCAGTGCTGGACCAAACGGACCCTTGGTTGGGTTATTTATGGGTCAGTTATACCGATGGGGAGATTGTCGGTCTTGTCCACGCCAGTCGCAGGGAGCATGACGGCACATACAAGACGTGTAGTCTTTCTCATTGTGTTTTTGTTCCAGCCTTTAACTAAACAAATGCACAATAAACGGTCAAACTCCTGACATGAAGATACTCCTGAAAAGATAATTACTTTTCTCTTCATTGAAACCATTCATATTTTTCGGTCTCATAGGTCCCATGGGATGTAACGGAAGCGGCGTGACTACGCCACTCTATAGTGAAACACAGCGAAGTTAGAAAAGAACATGATCTTTTTGCATTTGAAAGATGGAGAAGGATTTTAAGGCTCTCACATTAGATGTATTTTAATTATCAATCACTAAATTATTTGCAAAACTATATATTGGCTGATCAACTTTCAGTTTGGGATTTGATGTTACTTCGCTATTATCCAAATAGCGCTTTCGCTAAAATATTGTTTATACTCTGCCTGTCTTGTATTATATTGTGAATTTGGACTGCAGTACCCATTTCAAATGCTCCTTGCGAATGTTACATGTTTGCCGTTTTAAGTAAACCTAATTCCGTTACTCCATCTATTGCAGAGACGACAGGATTCGTGGATAAACTCTTTGACTGTCTGACAACCAAGAACTACCTGGTGAATAACCCAGCAAAGGAAACTCCAAAGGAAGAAGTGAAACCGCTGGCAGTCAAACCTGACTTAGTGGAGGTAAACGAAAGAAATAAGAAACCGTTGTTTGAATTAGTTTGTCTATTTTAAATGAATGTCATACCTCAAAGCCTGCTGTCCTTTACTTAGTAATATTTCGATTAAGTTAGTTAGCTCGGTATTATATCCTTCATGAATGAACGGAAAAATGTTTTTAAGCTAGGCTAATGGAAAAACTGAATTTTTACTGTAATGCTGCAAAATGTGGACATTTATTTACTGGTGGTTTTATTTTTTTTAACTAGGCTGAACCGGCTGAGGAGGAGAGAGAAAGTAGGCGGAGGAGAAGTCCTCAGAGAAACCACGAGTCGAGGTGAGGACTACTTATCAGGACTGATCGCTACACCCACTGAATACTGTGCAGACACTGTCTGAGACGAAGGACAGGGCAATATCAACCGTGATTACCGTGTACATTTTTCTGTGCCTAGTTTTACAAATGAATGTAATTTTTTTGCAATTAGTCCGAGCAATTATTCACACATTCCCAATTGCTTTGTTTGTAACGGAGAAATAGCTAGTATTGCCTTTTTAAAGCCAATGATGCATTCGTTCTGAAGGACCCATTAAGCTACGCAACCTGACCAAAACAACCCTCCTCCCCTGAACCCTTACAGGAGCAGGGACGACAGGAGGCGAGAGGAGCGCAAGCGGCGGGACTTGGAGCGCCACGGGAAGGGGGGCGGAGGCGGTGGCAGCGACTCCCACCGGGAGCGGGAACGCCCGGAGCGGCGACGGGGGAGCCCACGAGGGAGGAGCTACAGCCGGAGCCGGAGCAGGAGTGGCAGCCGAGGGAAGAGCAGGGAGCGGGAGCACAGAGGAGGAGGAGGAGGCAGAGGTGAGGACAGGGCTCTGAGGGAGGCGGTATAGAGGGGCAGGGGGCGGAGGGCTTTAACCTACAGAACGATGTAACGTTGAGGAGACTGCAGCAGTGGAACCGACCTGGCGGACCGTATGGTTTTGGAGGAGAAGCGCTGGTCTGCATCGCCTGAGTCCTGCAGGGAGGGCCGGGTCTGGGGAGACATGTGGAGCGCATGGCACGAATTCCATTGGCGATTAAACAGTGCAGGGTGGACGTTTCCCCGTCTCCTCCCAGGTCCACAGGAAACCTTTATCGTTGCTGCGCTGATCCACATCTTTTTGCTTCTCTGGTTGACTTTAAAATGTTAGATTTTCGGAATATACATTGTTCATCTAAGAGAAACTGGTCTGACTTTGTATTTGCTCTGTGTCAATCTTTTCACCATTTTCTGTCGCTCCCAACTTGATCTCCAAAATAATTCAATTTTTTTTTGTTAATAATAAGTGTACTCATTTTGACATCATGGTGTAACCCCCCCTCCCCTCTTTTACGACAGATTTCAAGTCCAAATATGACTTGGAGAGGAAGGACCCGGACGCCTTCAACTCCTCGTCCTCCTCATCGTCTCAGCAGGCCCACCCCCCCCCGCTGCTGCCCCTCCCCACGCCACAGCACCCCTTCTCCTCCGTGGCCCCCGGCGGGCCTGGCCCTGGGGGGCCGGCGCCGGCGCCGGCCCACCTCCCCGACAGCACCACGGACAGCTGGTCCAGTTACTACAACAGCCAGAGGCAAGACGGCGGCAAACCCTTCAGCAGCAACAGCAAGGGAGCCGCGCTGAAGCAGCGCTGCAGAGACTACGACGGTAGGCGTCCCGTGACCGCTTGAGTTCCAGGGTGTCATCCTTAAAAGTCTTAAAAAGTCTTAAATTCATGTTTCTAAATTGAATGCCTTTAAAAAGTCTTAAATTCATGTTTCTAAATTGAAGGCCTTCAAAAGTCTTAAATTTGTAAGAAAATGTCATATGGTGGTCTTAAATACTGTGCCTCAAGGACTTAGATTTGTCGGGGCAGGACTATTTTTTTTTTTTTTTCTCGTGGGACTTTTCAGGCTTCTTTCTTGCTAGCTGCATATATAAACGATTATCGTGCTTGCTAGCTCTGTGACAATGGGTAGGTGCAAATTCAAGGACAGTTGGCTGGAAGACGTCTGTATCCGAAGCTGGCTCGTTTCTGTTGCCAACCCCCACCCATCGCGTGTTTTGAAAAGTCTTCAAATTGACATGCTGAAACCTGCAGATACCCTGCATGATTTCGGATGTGGTTCTTTGGAGTTCCTTGAAATTCTTGCCGCCTGTTTCTCAAGCCCCTGCTGTTTCCCTTTTTGGGCATCTGGCGGCAGTAGCTCAGGAGGTAGAGCAGGTTGACCCGTCAGCAGAAGGTTGCCAGTTCGATCCCCCAGGCTGCTCCTAGCTGAGTGTCGTGGTGTCTCGGAGCAAGGCGCCTCACCCTGACTGCTCCCGACGAGCGGGCTGTCGCCTCACATGGTTTACAGCGCCGTCCGTGTGTTCGACTGTGTGTGTGTGAATGGTTGGAAGTCACTTTGGACATAAGCGTCCTAAATGCAAATCGTTGACGTGAGTCAAATAATGATTTGTTTTTTAGCCACTGCTTTATTGTCAAAACCCTGCAATTGTTATGCACCTCACAGTGTGTAAAATTGTGGTTAAACATCACGGTCCATTGGGACTTCCTCTTTACTAATGACCCCTGCTTACGGCTCCTCTTATACGAACCCCCCTCCCCGTCCCTTTTTGCAGTCCTAGAGGAAACGGTTTGATTTCTAAACGTGTCTGGGTGGGGAGGGGGGGGGGGGGGGTCCCGCCGGCCCACTCTGCTATTGTTCACAGCACCCAACAGGGGATCGGCTGTCTTTAATGAGGTGGTCCGGTGACTCTCTGGGGTCTCACTCTCGTGTCTCTGCAGGGTGTGTGTGAACCGAAGAAGGCTTTGACTTGTTTGTCGCTGCACTGTTATGACCCACGGTGACTGCCTAAGAGCACAGCTCCTTGACTACGGAGGTCGTGGAGCCGAGCTTCTCCTCACGCTATATGGAATGTTGATTGTGCACAATGGGCATCACAGTAGAAAGTGTCCTTCATTTCCACCAACCGACCAATGCCATTATAACAGCACGGCGTTTGGAGGGCTGGACCCTAGGGTGAGAGGTGTGTGTGTGTGTGTGTGTGTGTGTGTGTGTGTGTGTGTGTGTGTGTGTGTGTGTGTGTGTGTGTGTGTGTGTGTGTGTGTGTGTGTGTGTGTGTGTGTGTGTGTGTGTGTGTGTGTGTGTGACTATGGGCTTTTGTGAGATGTATTTCTTCTAACAGTGAATTTAGTTCACACACGAAGGACTACGGTACATTTTGGTATAGATGTTGTTCTGAACCATGTGAGGTGACTGGAATACTATAAGTTTATAACTGAATTGCGATACATCATGCAATGATCCTCAGATGTCCTGTTTTGTGAATGGGAAGCATAGAGATGGAGACAAATTTGTGATTGTTGGTGAGGACATCATTATTGATAACATGATTGGTAATCATAAAAAATGTATTCAGCGAAAGCGGAAAAGATTTTGATTTCAAGCCACCAAAAGATCGTCCCCTCACCCCCAAGCTGTTTCCCGAACTGATGGCTCATACAGAGGCAGTAGAGTCAAAGCGGATATTCTCACAGCACTTTTCACTTCACAGTTATCAAAGCAGATTGATCATTAGAGCTGGTTAAATCGTACCTGCAACCCCTCAAGTGAGCATGTGACAGTCGGTTAATTGTGCAGTCTGTACACATCTACGATCGACCCAGACCCTTGGTGTGCAACAACAATGTTTCAGCGAGCGAGGATTGACTTGATTCTCGACCATTTATTTTGTTTTTACTGGGGTCTCGACTAGGGCTGTCACTTTTTATTGGATATTCGAAAATATGCATTCGGGCATGATTTGAAATATCCGTATTTGAATGTATGAATATTATCAAATCGTTTCTTAAAGTGAGATGTTGTGTAGCGCATTTTTTACAGTTTTTTGATTAGACCGTTTGGTTTTTACTTTATTTTTGTTATCTCATCCTTTCGCGGCACTCTAATCAAGCGAAAAGTATGTCCTGTTATGAAATTGGTTATCGCAGAGCAGCCAGTGGAAAATTGCGACCCCTAGTGGTCCACGCAGACAGCAACACGCTGCATCGGTGGAGAGACACAGGCTAACACAAACACACCCGCTTCTCTCAACATTGACGCGCAAATACCTCTGAGTGTGCCAGGCACGTCTGTGCACACGGAACGTGTGTTCTCGACCACAGGTAACATCGTGAATAAAAAGAGAGACACACTTGATGGAGATCAAGTTTATAGACTGGTGTTTCTAGCTAAGATTACGGAATTATTTTCTTGCAGATAAGCTATAGGCCTTAAGCCTACTCCTGTTGCTGTCTCCTGTTTAAGTTGTCATGTCATTGTCTGCGCTGTGCAGTTACGATTCTGCTTTTTTATTGCATATCCTCATTTGTGATATTCACAGTGGCACTTGCTATAAAGTTATGGCCTAAGTCCTGTTTGTTTCCTCTTATCACGTAGTAAATTTGTGATTTAGTCTCCAATAAGGTTTTTGATTTTTTTGGGGGGGGGTCGGAGGGCTCGTAAATATTCTAATATATTTGAATACATTGATATCCGTTTAAACTACATTTTTCTCAAAAGTGACAGCCCTAGTCTCGACCCGTTTCTCTGTGTGTTTACTGGGGTCTCGACCCGTTTCTGTTTTTACTGGGGTCTCGACCCGTTCGTTTTCACTGGGGTCTCGACCCGTTTGTTTTCACTGGGGTCTCGACCCGTTTCTTTATTTTTACAGGGGTCTCGAACCGTTTCTTTGTTTTTACAGGGGTCTCGACCCGTTTCTTTCTTTTTACTGGGGTCTCGAACCGTTTCTTTGTTTTTACTGGGGTCTCGAACCGTTTCTTTGTTTTTACAGGGGTCTCGACCCGTTTCATTGTTTTTACAGGGGTCTCGAACCGTTTCTTTGTTTTTACTGGGGTCTCAAACGTTTCTTTGTTTTTACAGGGGTCTTGACCCGTTTCATTGTTTTTACTGGGTCTCGAACCATTTCTTTGTTTTCACAGGGGTCTCGACCTTTTCATTGTTTTTACTGAGGTCTCGAACCGTTTCTGCGTTTACTGTGGTCTCACTCTCAACCCGTTCCTTTTGTTTTTTACTCTCGCAGAAAAGGGCTTCTGTGTCCGTGGCGACCTGTGTCCCTTCGACCACGGCAACGACCCCCTCGTCGTGGATGACGTCACCCTGCCCGGGATGATCCCCTTCCCGCCGCCGCCCGTCATCCCCCCTCCGCCGGCCGGTCTCTCCATGCCCCCCATCGCCGAGCCCCCGCACCCCCACAGGATGCCCGCCATGCCCCACTACGGACAGCCACCGCCGCCCGGCGTCTTCCCCATGACCCGTGAGTAGCTCCATCAGGACCTCTTTCCTGGTTTACTAGTCCAGTCCTCCCCCAGGACCTCTCCCCTGGTTAACTAGTCCAGTCCTCCCCCAGGACCTCTCCCCTGGTTAACTAGTCCAGGACCTCTCCCCTGGTTAACTAGTCCAGTCCTCCCCCAGGACCTCTCCCCTGGTTAACTAGTCCAGGACCTCTCCCCTGGTTAACTAGTCCAGTCCTCCCCCAGGACCTCTCCCCTGGTTAACTAGTCCAGGACCTCTCCCCTGGTTAACTAGTCCAGTCCTCCCCCAGGACCTCTCCCCTGGTTAACTAGTCCAGGACCTCTCCCCTGGTTAACTAGTCCAGTCCTCCCCCAGGACCTCTCCCCTGGTTAACTAGTCCAGGACCTCTCCCCTGGTTAACTAGTCCAGGACCTCTCCCCTGGTTAACTAGCCCAGGACCTCTCCCCTGGTTAACTAGCCCAGGACCTCTCCCCTGGTTAACTAGCCCAGGACCTCTCCCCTGGTTAACTAGCCCAGGACCTCTCCCCTGGTTAACTAGTCCAGGACCTCTCCCCTGGTTAACTAGTCCAGGACCTCTCCCCTGGTTAACTAGTCCAGGACCTCTCCCCTGGTTAACTAGTCCAGAACCTCTCCCCTGGTTAACTAGTCCAGGACCTCCTCTCCCCTGGCAGTCAACTAGATACTGATATCCTCTGTATTGTTTATTGCATATGCAGTCATTGTGACTTGTATATTAATCATTTTTTTCACTCCCATAGTGAAATAGATTAGTTGTCTCGGCAACAGAGATTGGCGAGATAGCCTTTTGAACCAATTCCTCTGTCGCTATAATTCTCTCCTTTCATTTTGTGCGTGTGTGTTTCTAGTTCTCTGTGGATCCTTTTAAAAAATCAAAACTCACTTATTACATCACAATAATGACTACAATAACCGTTTTGAAATCTTTTAGCCGAGCTAGGAGTTGGGTATTGTGACCACAATTTAAAAACTTAGGGGAATATGTCTATTTTCTTTCTTTATTTCATGTATTTTTGGTAAGGTACTAACCATTATTGAATTTTGTCATATTGTGAAAAGCCTAAAAGTTGGTTGTTGTCCATTGTTATATTTTGAGACACCCAAAGTTGTGTATAGATACTGTGTCTCATTAGAAGAGTTTGTATATTTAATTTCGTTTTGTTTAGGTACACTAAATCTATTTCAACAGTTGGGCCTTCTATGGTACTAAATAGGGATATCTACAACATTTTCAAAGCATTCGGTCAAGCGTTTTTTTGGGGGTTTTTTTATTAGTACTTCCAACTTCTCTGTAGATATAGATGCCAAACTAATAGTACATGTCCAATGGAGCACACTTTCAGATACAGATGACCTTATGAATCCCGCTCAAGGCAGAAACATCAGTCAATTCAACAGTCCACTTGATAGAAATGGACTTAGGAACAGAAATGACAAATCAAGGTCAAACCATTTAACATATGACTATATTGAGCGGTCTGAGTATGGCTCAAACCTACACAGTAATGGTTGAGGTATTTTATTTATTTATTTTTGCATTATTGGAAAGTGGGCGGGGACAAGCTCCAGCGGAGTGTTGGGTTTCCTTAAAAAAAAAAAAAAAAGAGCAATATGTGGATGTGTCATACAGCAGAGCTCCGCCCCTTCGCACGCTTGTCTAAATGTCGAGTCATTCCTGTATCTGAGGCATTAGCTTGTGTCTCCTTCAGGGCCCCCACTGATAGCTACCGGCGGGATAGAAACCCCCAACCACCAATCGGCCATCACCTCCTCGGCGCCGATTGGACCGCCAGGCGTTGGGCGCCCGCCTCCTCTTCCACTTCCTCCTCGTCTTCCTCCACCGCCGCTGCCTCCCTCCTCGTCTGTGCCTCTACACCCCCAGTATGCCCAGTCCGAATGTAAGCAGCAATGCTTTTCCTGGCTCAGATTGGAACTTGTGTCTTTGGGTGGCGGTGTTGTCTTTGCGTGTGTAATTTTGGCTTTTTAATTCATCTTATTTTTTTTCCACTTTGTTTTTTCCTGCCATTTTGAGGTTCTAATTTTTTTTTTTTTGTCTAGGTATTTATTTTATTGTTTGACTGATAATTCATAAAGGATATCTCATAGCTTAAAAAACTGTAAAAAAAAAAATACATTGCATACACCAGGGTGCAATGTCTTTCAATGCATGTAATTTCCCTTTATGCAACAAATGGGTTATACAGTTCACAAATTCATTTATCTACATATCTGGTTGGTCCTTGCCACATTTCTTATCTGTCGATCTGGTACTTGACACATTTCAACCCCAACCCCAATCTGCAGTAGGCCATATATGGTCAGCTTCCTGTTTTCTCAAGGGCCTTAATCAAGATCTTCTCAGGTCTAAGATCCTATTGTATTGTATTTGAGCCGCTCGGAATCACTCGGAATTCAACTTAGCACATTTTCAAACTGAAGATATAGTTCTGCATGATGCTTATTTCATATATCTTCTGGTGAAACTAAACCATGAGGCCTTATATATTTTAAGGCAATATCACTCGGCAATGCCTATAGGCACAGGGCTGTACATATTATTTTGGCTTCGATTTTTCCTAATCTCTTTTTCTTCTCAGGTTTTTTATTCTGTGACAACTAAATGTTCTTAAAGGGGAGGTTTCATGCCGTCAGGTTGTGGGTGTGAATAGCCATTACGAGCCCTTTCAAAATCTGCCTTTCACTGTGTTTTAGTGACATTACTCGTGGGAGACGTGCCACCGAGATGTATGATGGCTAGATTAGCAACATTTGCTACAGTACACAGCTTTTGCTACAGTTTCAAATCTAATCACACTCACACCTGGCAGCATAATTTCATGCTTTTAATATGATTTTACAATAGTCTATGTTCTATCCAATGGCTACTGTAGATATAACTTTGAACCAGAAGGTGGCACTGCTGATAAGCACAATATTGTGTTAAATAACAAGACTGACCTAATTGAATGTTTATTTTGTATTGTGGAGTGCCCCTAATAGCCGTTTGTATGCTACACTAGCACCACTTATCATGTTTTCAAGGGGCCAGTAACAAAAACGTGGAATTATCGGTTTTGATTTTACTGATCTCCCCATAGTCGAGACCACAGACAGTTATTTTGAGGGATGGAATACAAATGACCTCTCACTGAATCCATACTGTTAAAAACTGAAATGTTGTGATGTGTTTTAAGAAATGTTAAGTATTTAAATGAGCAAAGGCCCACATATGAAGAGATGCTATGCTAATAGGTTCAGAGAGAAGTAATGGTGTTCTCTATAAATAATTAAAAGGAGCTTAATGGATATCCATAGTGTAGCGGATCTATTCATCCCTTGCCCCTAGCAACAACAGTTTAATTACAACAGTGACCCAGTTGTAAGTAATAGAGCATCATCTGCTGTGAATGCATGTCTTCACACGTTGTGATGGGTATTTCTTAAAGCCTACCCTTTTTGATTTTTACCTCATTATATTGTGATCAGACAGATGAACAAACCAACTTGTAAAGCTTACAAATGCATCCCATAACGCAGTTGTATGTGATATCTTCTTCAAAGGTTTTTCCTGTATTTTTCTTTGGGCAGCTTTTTGTGTTTTTGGTTTGCATGTTCAACGTCAATTAAGTTCTGGGACTTCCCCCTCCGTTATGTTTTTAAACATCCACCACCTATACCCGCAGTGATCCATCACAAGGTCTCCTGTTGGCGCCTCCTCCCTCTTAAGCGACCCCTTTTCTCCACTTCCACGTAGACGGCTACGACCTGGAGGGCTACAACCCCGAGCTGCCGGGCCTGACCGGGCCGGGCCGGCAGAAGCAGTACCGGCAGTTCATCCCCCGCGTGCAGACCCAACGGACCAACCTCATCGGCCTCACCTCCGGCGACGGCCAGAGCTCCCGAGGTGAGGGGGGTCCATCCGCATGACGGCGCTATACAGTCCCCTAGGCCTTTATACAACTTCAGCACTCGCGTAATATTTTGTCTGTCTGTTGTAGTGTTGGGATAATAGGGTGTTGGGTTCGCTTGGAAACATCTTGGATCTTCCTAAGCAATGTTCTCTTCGCCAATTGCTTCCAATCCAGCTGCCAACATAGTGATTCAGACGGAGCCGGCCCCCTTGGCTCCGGCCCCCTGCAGCAGCAACCTCAATCGCTTCAGCACGGAGCAGGACGCCCGTAAGAGAGCCCTCGGGGCCATGTGCCCCTCCGAGGCCCCTCCGGCCAAGAAACCCTGGATGGATAAGTAAGGGCACCCCCACATGTCACTAGGTTTTACACAACGAAATAGAGGAGTTTCAAGATTGTCTTGTTCCAGCGCAAGAGGGTTTATTGTTGATGAAGTCGTATATATTTGTGGAGCCATTAAAGTTCAATTAGTGAGTGAAAGAGTATGCCCAGATTCAAACCTAACCATGTTCTAATCAACACGATTCATCGAAGGTTGCAGGCTCAGGAAATCTATTAAGACTTCAATCATGAATCGTTGACGACGGTCATGTCGTCAACGGCATCGGTATCTCGCTTCTAAATAATGTATTTTTTGTGTCTCTCGCGGATTTATTGCGCAACATCTGATAGGGCAGCAGCATTTTATAATTATTGTATGAAAGACTGATATTTATTGCGAAACACAGACTATACTATCTGGATGGTCTGACAAGGCTAGTGCAGATTAGGGGGGAAAAAATAAATAAATTAAACCAAGGTTCCCCGGTAGCGTTCTTATGTCCCCTATGGGTGGGAAAAATAATCGATTCTTCGATGCATCGCGATTCTGGCTAGAACGATTCTGTCTCAATGCAGATGAATTAATAATCGGATTTAAAAATAAATCTTTTGCCTGCTGCAACATTGTGTTCGCCAGAGAGGGATTATTTTTGATAATTATTTAATTTATCTTCAGTGTGTATTGGCCAATCTGATTAGTCTTGACACACTTGATACGCATAGCATGCGCGCAAACTCACAGCCAGACACAAGAACTCCTAATTCAAGAGCCGCTATTCCTTTAATGACATGGAAAAGAAAGAAAATAAAACTGAAACCTATTTTTTGCATGCTTCCATATTGTGTTATAATGCAAGCTGCATTGATTATTGCATTTTTTTGTTCATAGAAAGTCATATTTGTGACCAAAGCTTTCTCTCTTATGAAATATTAGATAAGTTAATTCATCTGTTGATGTCTTTAATGATCATCACAAAAGTAGGAAGTGATTCGCAAACTCGGAGTAGCAAACCCAGATGTGTATATATATATTTTTGAAAATCACGCATGGAAATGTACGTAAAAAAAATTGTTGCATCGATAATCGCTTCAGAATGAAATCGTTGACCTCATAATCGGATTCGAATCGTGAGGTGGCAAGAGATTTCCACCCCTAATGTCCCCCCCCTGTATTGCAGGCCGAGCTTCAACAACCAACACAAGCCCCCTTTCCCCAAGAGGAACCACTACGTCAACACCAAGCTGGAGGTCCGCAAGATCCCCCGGGAGCTCAACAACATCACCAAGCTCAACGAGCACTTCAGCAAGTTCGGGACCATCGTCAACATCCAGGTAACCCCGAGAGACGCTTTCAACATTTGTTATGGGATGTATGGCCCGGCACTCAATCCATCATATATCCATTATCAAAATGCTGCGCTCGGGTATTGCACATTGATGCGAGAAGTAAGTAACATTAAGTATCTGATGCTTAAGGAGTACATTTGGCTTTATTAGTTACTCCACAGCTGCAACGATTTTAATGAAAACAAAAAAACGAATTCTTAACAATTCCTTTAACATTAGAAAGACTAACAATACAGCTGGATTTACAGTTCTATGTAAACAGCAAGTCAGTGTCGATTGGGCAGTATAGCCCAAATGAACATGAGCCAACAGCCAATCTGGCACCACTGCCTGAACGTCCTCCAACAGTTGCCCAATCCGGGGGGTAAAAACGCCCAATCTGGCAACACAATGAAGCCAATCTGGTAAATCAATGAGACCAACTGAAAACGAAGCCAGTGTGATAAAATGGTTTGAACAAAGGTAAACGGTTGAAAAATTATTGCGTTGCGATGTCTTAAGAAGTAGGAGTGTCAGAATGCGCAGACATCTTCAATAACAGCTGAAAACGAGGACGGAATGAAACTAAAACTGATTCTGAAGAAAGTTGAAATGATATCGAAATTCCAAGTGTGTAAATTTGTTAACTGGTTTTAACAAAGATAAACGGTTGAAAATGTGTTTAGTTACGTCTTAAACATCAGTACCAGAGGAAATGGGAGGAGGCTACCATTGACTCCCATGTTAAAAAAAAATTATAAAGTAGAAAATCTTAAGTATGAAATATTTTAAAAATCTCAAAAGAAGCGAGATTTCAAGCTATTCTGAACATTTTAAAATTGGAATGGACTCTCCAGGTGAAAAATTGAGGAAGGAGATGGGTCCCAAAGTTTTTAGAGAATAATAAAGAAGAAATTTAGAAGGAAAGAATAAAACTTATGAAGAACAATAGTTGAGCGCTGCATACAGCACTCGCCTAATAAATACAACTGTTTTACTGCTGTTTGATAGTGCCGTCAAGTTTGACCCCTTAAGTGCATTTATTGCACTAGGAATATAAGAAAATGTATCTGTTGCACCTAACCCTGGCCAGCATGATTTACAATCGCAAACGTTCTGAGTGCCGCAGTTCGTTCTATTTGGCTTCAACCCATCCCCTTGGCCCCTGCCCAGGTGGTGTTTGGCGGGGACCCGGAGTCGGCGCTGATCCAGTACACGGCCAACGAAGAGGCCCGGCGGGCCATCTCCAGCACAGAGGCGGTCCTCAACAACCGCTTCATCAGAGTGTACTGGCACCGGGAGGCCTCGGCCAACCCCCTCTCCGCCGGCCCCGGTGGGGGTGCGGGTGGAGGTATTGGTGGAGCGGTCGGGGCGCTGCAGCAGGAGCAGAGCTCCGGCCCTCAGGGGTCCGCTCCGGCACACCAGCACAGCAACATGCACAAGGTAGGGACAGGACCCTGAGCCCGTTCTGCCCTCATATCACACTCAGACGAGTGTGATATCAATTTTTGGTATTTCTCTTTTTCTTTTAAAGCTCCTAATAGGAATGATTTTTAAGAGTTGTAAAGAGGTATGACGGAAAAGAACAAGGGCGCGATGTTGAAAGAGATGCCCTTATTGTGTCAGAAATACATTAGTTCATACAGAGGCAGGAACGGTCAACTAGATACAAATATTCCCAGCGCATTTAACCCACTATTAGCTGACGGATGGCTGTCATTTATAACCAATTGCACTCAACTGATAGCTCCTCGATCGTAGCAGCACCCTTCTCACAGTCGTGGTCTGGTTCCTGTCTGTTGGTGTATTCCCCAGGGCATTAAGCAGCACAACCCAGCAGCCTACGTGTTGAACAACACCCTCCCCAAGCACAGGCCCATGGCAGCAGCCGCTGCAGTCAAAGTGGACGGCCTGCACCCCACCGCCGGCGACCCCGCTACTGTACGGCCAACGCGCAGGCTTTACGTTCCTTCCTTAGAAAACCTATACTTTTTTTGCTTTGCTTTGGTAAACAAAGCAAGGTTTCTTAAAAAGAAATCGGTTTGGTTACTGGTGAAATGGGCTGGGGCATTTATTGATCGAATAATATACATATACACTTGATAAGGAATTGCTAAATACAAAAGAATCAATGATTATTTATTACGGTGTGTTTTGAATTTGCGTTTGAACAGTTGTACTCCTCTAAACTAATTTCCAGAGCTGTTATGTGACATCTGTGTCTCTCTATCTGGCCCCCAGCCCACTCCGACCGCGGGTCAGAGGAGCATGTACGCGCCCAACGCCCACAAGTCCGCCAAGGGGAAGATGGCTAAAGTGCACCACGAGGTGCTCAAGAAAAAGCAGGCATGTAGCAGTCCCCCCCTCACGTTAACCCTGGATTCATGTTTTGAATGTGGCCCTTTATGTTGGACATAAATGGTGTGTGTGTGTGTGTGTGTGTGTGTGTGTGTGTGTGTGTGTGTGTGTGTGTGTGTGTGTGTGTGTGTGTGTGTGTGTGTGTGTGTGTGTGTGTGTGTGTGTGTGTGTGTGTGTGTGTGTGTGTGTGTGTGCGTGCGTGCACACACCTCAAATACGCCACTTATGTAATTGTGCACAGAAATATTCACTTGCACTGTTACATCACTATACATCTAAAACACGTGTCGATGTCGTGTTCAAAGAAATGTTACTTGGATCCAAGAAGAGTTTTTCATTGACTTGTTTTCAAGCACATCTAGAGTGTGAGTGATTGAGGTGACGTGTGGTCCAGGAAAAGTCATCTGCTTTTGATCTGACACAAAGCACTGCTTGAATTTAAGGGGAACCCGTGGGGGTTGGAAGTGCTGAGCTCGGCTTAAAGAAGGTTTGGGAGGATGTCTCTCTAACATTCTGTAAATGTGTTTTTTTGATCAGGAGGCATTGAAGCTCCAACAGGACATGAGGAAAAAGATGCTTGACACCCAAATCGAGTGTCAGAAGGTAAGACCATCTTGCATATGTTTAACACGTCTGCCAAGTATGTTGTCTTCGCCGAGCTGCCTGCATTAACACTCCCAGGGCACGTTAACAAGTACATAGTAAAACATAGGATCTCATACCCCAGATGTACATTAAACTGGAAGCCGGAAACCGTTTTGCAAAAGTGGTTCGGATCCAAACCAGATCCATTAAAACGTGTTGTAAAAGTGATGCATCCGTGAAAGATGTTACACAAATGTTCAAATGTAATGGTGAAAAGCGTGTGGTGTAATACGACCATCGAAATCCCTAATCTAAACAAAGCCATATTTTACCCAATACTATCCCAACCATTTACCCACAGTGTTGGTAATCATTTTTTCAGACGGGGTAATCTAACTAATTACTATTTAAATCGTTACAACGCCGTTACCGTTACTGTACGAAAAATGCAGTGCGTTACTATGAATTGATTGAATAAACTGCGTAATCCGAACGCACCTCTGGCTCCAAACACAAACTGCTAGTGAGGAGACCGGGTGGGTTTACAACGAGATAAGCGATTAATGATTGGCTAAGGCAGAGTCATGTTTCATGGTAGCCAATCGGAGCCAGTGTTTTTACACACAAGCCAGCACACACGCGCCACACACACGCAAACGCACAAACCAGACAGATTTGATGAAGCAGCAGAAATGGAGAGTCCGGAGCAATCCGATGAAAAGTTGGCATTTTCTGTAGTATTCGGCAGATGTTCGACAGCCTTTGCAATCAAGCAAATTGAAATCCAGGCCACAGCCACACTAACCCGGGTAAATGTAAAAACGCACATCCGCAATGAAAATGATCTCCGTCCACACTATCGTTTTCATATCGTTTTCGGAGTGTTTTGCATCCACGTTCCACACTGAAATTATTTTGACAAACAGTTGTCATGGTTACGCAACTCCGCCACGCCTCTCTGTTTAGATTACTGGCGCGTGATCAGATGACATTTACAGTTGATCAGCTGGTTAATCATTTTCGATCCGGTCTTGTCCAGAAACGCCTCGGCTCAGTCTTTCGGTTTTTTTTACCATCACTTAAGAACATTAAGTACAGCGCTCGCCTCCGGCGAGCGCTGTACTTTACATTTCACCTTTACATTTCACCTGCCATTTTTTTGATGAGCGTATCAGCCTCTAGTGCAAGCTTGTGGCAGTGTCATGGCAACCGAACGTCATCGTTTCTGAAAGCCTTCGTCTACCCTGTCTACACTATAACGCAAACCCAGCTTTTCCCATTTATCCACCTCAGCGATCGTTTTCGAAAAGTATTGTTTTCAGTGTCGGAATTCTCAGTTTTAGTGTGGAGGCACTAAACGGATAAATATTGATGCGTTTGTAGATTTAGCCGGGTTGGTGTGGACGGGGCCGCAATTGGAAGCATTTCAGGGCATTGAATGGGCAGTTCAACCATTTAACACATTAAGGCCAAGTGAAAACTGCTCAGAAAAATCCAAATTCTTTCACATATAGCAACTTTTTTTTTTTTTTACAGTAACGCAAATAGTTACTTTCCCTGGTAACTAGTTACTTTTATTATAGAGTAATTCAGTTACTAACTTGGTTACTTTTTGGAACAAGTAGTGAGTAACTATAACTAATTACCTTTTTAAAGTAACGTTCCCAACACTGGTAACCCAATACTAAAACCAACCATCTCTTAATTGTCTAATACTTAACCTTAACCATCTCTTGCCTCATACCGAAACAAAACCATTACTTCTTCCTAACAAATGACCTAGACATGACCATTTCTAACCTCATCAGCCATCTCAACCTATCGGTTACATTCAGTCAAATGACTCCTCCCTTAGGCGCTGATCAGCCGGCTGGAGAAGAACCGGGCGATGAGGCCCGAAGAGAGGGCCAACATTATGAAGACCCTGAAGGAGTTGACGGACAAGATCAGCCTGCTGCAGAACGACATGACCCCCGTGGCGCTGGTGACCAGCGCCACGGCCCTCCCCAACCACAGCCAGCCCAAGAGCAAGATAGACGTAAGGCTCAAACCCAAAGAGGAGAGCGTGCGTGCGTGTAAAAAATCTGTTTGGATATTGCTGAATTGGGCTGGGGCATTGATGGATTAATAGATAGATTTGTTGCACTTAATAACAAATTGATGAATACAAAAAATCCATGATTATTTATGTGTGTGTGTGTGGGACAGGCTCATAAGGAGCTGTTGGATGCCGAGCTGGACTTCCATAAGAAGATGAGTTCTGGGGAAGACACCACAGACCTGAGGAGGAAACTGGGCCTGCTGCAGGTAGAGGTGAGGCCTCTACCACATTGGACAACAAAACATTATATATATCTATAATACATTATATATTATCATATACATTATATATATATCTATAATATAAATATTCAATGTTTGGTTTCACTTGTGAGGAAGAAAACGCTACTAGAATAGTATTCAACAGCTCACTGCGTTGAGATGTTTCACAGGGCGCTGACGGAGGCGTCCATGGCAGATCAATAAGCCAGTGGCTCGGCCTTCAGATGGCTTTAGTATCGTTGGTGTATTAACGCCTTTCTGAGGCCAACAGTATGACGGTGACACCCAACCGTGGGCTCTGCCTTAAGGCGGCTCCCCACCGGAGCACACGGGAGATCTGGGGCTGTAGCCCGCCCGGTCTGGGCTGCTGAGCTCCACCACCACCACCACCTCCTCCACCACCATCATCCATTTTAATTGGATCACAGCATTTGTTTGCCACACCGAGAAAAACACGTGTTTCATCTCATGTTTTCCCGCCCTACCCTTGGTCTCGCCCTACTTCCACACTCTCCTCATCCCTAACGCTCTTGAATTAGCTGCTGGTTAAAAATGCATAACCCCCCCCCCGCGCCCCTTCATCCGTTCCCTACCTCGGCCTGACCCCCCCCCCCCTCCTTCATTCTGCACATTAAACACCCGCCACTTAAGCTAGCCCAGCAGGCCATGCGCTAACGTAGCTGCCAAGGCAGACGCGGCCGCCACACTGATGGAGGCCCTCCTCATTAAAGATGGAGGCTGTGCTAGGGGGGGAGGGACGGTGTGAGAGACGCTGTCAGGGAAGAGCTGGGGGTCAGGGAGATGGATGGGGTTGAGAGACGACAGACGAGCATCCACTGCTCGTCTGCGTCTCAACCTAGTCGATTTGTTTGTTCTTGTCACTTGGCTCTTGGACTAAACATGCTCTAGAGTGGTGTTTATTGACTGCTAGATATCCGGTCAAAGGTTGGAGCCTTATGAACCTACCTCTGTGTCCCTTCGTCGTGCGACCAAGGGTTGTCATCGAAATCGTACCGCGTTGTGTAACTTCTTTCCCCAACATCCTGCTGGAATAACTGAACACGGCCAGAAGCCTTGTCCTTATGTCTGCTACCACACACACACACACACACACACACACACACACACACACACACACACACACACACACACACACACACACACACACACACACACACACACACACACACACACACACACACACACACACACACACACACCTACACACACACACACAGAGAGAGGGTTGGGGGTCTACATTGAAGCAGCGTCAACCCTCTGAACCATAACGCTCTTCCTCCAGGCCACACGGCTGGGCCTGCTCCGGCCCATGGCGGGACGGGGCCGGGGCCGAGGCAGAGGGCTGTCGGACCCCGGACCCCCCCCAATGGTGAGTCGCGGCAGGGGCCGCAGCCGGGACCAGATGGGGCGCGGCGGGGCCCAGAACCGCATGGTGGTGGACCACCGGCCCCGGGCCCTGTCCATCCTGGGGGTCACAGCGGAGGAGAAGGAGGAGCTGATGCCCCACTTTGTGGTGAGGCCACTCTGGGTTCTACTACTACTAATACTACTGCTAATACTAATTCTTCTACTCCTCATTACCTTGGCTATACACGTCGATATAACACAACCTTTGCTTGCTTGGGCCCCAACTTTACGGCCCGATGTTAAAAGATCCAGGAAATTCATTGTGTTCAAGTTCTTCATCTGCACAATTGAGTTGTTTTTTGCTGAGTAAACGCAGCAGCAGATCTAAGCTTCATTTAAGCTTTAAAAAATGAAACATGCACTTTGTTTTCTTAAGGCAAAACAGGTGTGAAATAATTCGGATTGTTACTCATGCGATCTGTGGAATAAGTGTAAATACCGTACAAATGTTACAGCATGGCAGCACGACTTCAAATGACAACCATGGCGTGGACAATTGGAACTCACTGAATTTATTTTCTTTCTTTTTTTTTCAGAAATTTGGAGAGGTGGAAGACCTGCGCGACCAGGACGCCACCAGCGTCGTGATGACTTTCCGGACACGTAGCGAAGCAGAGAATGTAAGAATAACCCACCGTCTGTCTGGTCAATGTTCCAACCCAACGCCCATCCCTGGCGCTAGGGTGACGGCGGGTGTGCTTTTGAATCTGAAAAATTGTGTCCTTCCAGGCGGCAAACCAGGGGATGAAGTTCAAAGGTCGCATGCTCCAGATCTCCTGGTACAAGCCCAAGACGCCCTCTGTCACGGCGGAGCCGGAGGAGGAGGAGGCCAAGGAGGAAGACATTGCAGTAGGGATTGCTTTGCTTAACCCCAGTACCATCTCACTGCCCTGTCCCACCTCACCAGTCCATCGCTTGGCGTCACTCTGGCAACCCGGCTTTCAGGGACACAGATTTAAAATTATCTCGCCAAGAAACTTTCAGCGGGAGAAGTTTGCCTTGTGCTCAGCTGGAGAAATGCAAATGATCTGGAAGCTTTCAGAATGTGTCGAGCGTGAATCCCCAGAGAGGGCTGGGGTCAGTCCCCTCAGCACTTAGACACTAGTTTACACGTTTGACCCACACGTCGCTGTTTAGAAGGAATCCAGAATAACCATTCACCGTCAAAGATTCTTAGCATTTACGATGTCTAGAGACATCAATGTTGAACGAGACGCAAAAATCAACAAAAAATGTATGTGTGCTTTAGGGATCAGAAAGTGGGGGGAGGGGAAAATGGAAAACACTTACAATGTTGAGTCTTTCCCACATACTTTCCCATATACTCCCATATACATGAATATGCTTTTTAAAATGTTTTCCTGACAAGACATTCGGTAGGTGTGCAGTGGATGCATCCTTCTGTTATGGTTATGATTTTATGTATTGAGTTTCAGTAAATATGAGAAAATTATTGTAACATGAATCAGAGAAAACAATGTCTTTGATACATATAATTAAACCCCAGGGTTAGGCATCTGGCTCAAGGATGCCTTCAGCCAGTCTGCATACTTCAGGATCTAAACTGTCCTGTCCCCTTTGGCATCCCTAATTTGATCATACCTAAAAATGACTTCTTTGTTTCCGATCAAACAGGAGCATGCTGGCTCTTTTTTGCCTGGCGAGGAGGAGGAGGAAGAGGACGAGGATGACGAAGATGAGTACGAGAGCCGATCCTGGAGACGATGAAGGACAAGTGGCCCTGCTCTGTCCGGAGCGTTCCTCTGGCCGACTCCATGGACACCTCGACCTACGACTCGTTTTCCAGTATTCTTTTCCGAAATTGAAGACTCTTAAGAGTAAAGAAAACAAATTCTTTAGTTACTTGTGTAAAGAATCCTGAAGAGAGCAAACCTTTTTGCATCCCTCGATTCATAATAATTTAAAATGTCTCACTTTTGCTGAGAATGATACAAATGTTAAGTTGATCTTATAAATAGAAAAGTAAATCTATGTAAGTTTCATTGTGGTTACCAGATGATTATTATTATCAGTAATGCACAACATTTGTGTCTACTGTGAAGCTGTATTTTTATACATATTTAAAACGATAAAAAGGTCCTTTCTCCCCAAATTCACAAAGCCTTTGGAAAAGTCTTTTAGATTTTGGATTTCCATTCCATCACTCTCGGAGCGCTCTGCTGCCATGAAGAGATAACGACTAAACATGTCCTTTGCTTTCTCCTCTGCTTCATTTAACTCTAGTGTCGGTTAATAACACAGCTTTATCGATTTTTTTAAATATAATTTTGTTTGTTCACAAATGTCTTATGGTTTCAAATACCAGAGGACAAAACTCATACAAAAATCTAGCTGCGTCTGACTTAATTTATTTTAACTTTAGAATCTAAGCTCGCCAATCTGCATGCATCTCTCTCTAACAAACCTACACCCACGCTTAACCATACAGTTCTCATTTTGCACCAGACGCACCACAGAAGAGCGCAAGTTGAACAAACACCCCTCCACCCAATTACCCCGCCCACGTCTTTGTAACCCTCACAGCCACATGGTCAGCCATTGGTGGCTGACCATGTGGCCGTGTCTGCTACTCGACGGTGTTGTGCGGTGATATCATTCTGGGTCACCCAGTCCTTGTGTTGCTTAACTCTGTGTCCGGTGCCCCTCTTTCACTCGATCATATCTCTTTGGTTTCCCCTTTTCCGTTGGCTTCATCAAGTGCTCCATCTCCCCAATTAACCCAAAGGCCTGACTTTGTGTAAGAAAAGGTTGCCCATTTCAATATGTTGAAAGAGCTACAGAAAAAAAGCTTGAATGTAATTTTGAGCAGTTTGATTTGAATACATGCTCTCCCCCTATCCCTGCCCCGCCTTAGCTCATAAGCATCAAGGCCAGATTTTTACAACATTTGTGATTTACTTATGTAAATTTTGTAAATGTTTGAGAGATTAAATATTTTTTTTAATTTTGTTTGGTTAAACAAATGATTGATTAGAGCCTAGGGTCTGATTGGCTGTTGGAGAAATATGGTTTTAAGCTGCCCAAATCCCCCTCAGATGCTGAAACAGTCCAACAAGAACACACACTTTATGACCACGGTCACTATGGTCACAGCATGTGGGGATATAGTTGTCTGCTAGCCAGTTTGTCATTGTAGACTGCGTCAAAACAGCAGATCTCAAAAGGTCAGTTTTGTAAAGGAGCAGAATGTTTTTGTTTTTTTTGATTGAATTTTTGCACCTTCTTTGAAACTATTTAAATATATTTTTGATGCAGGAGGACAATTATTTGTAACATCGATGGGTTTTAATTTTTTTGTGTGAATGTCGTTTTAAAACTTTTGATCTTTGTTTTGGGGGTTTTATGGTCGATGTGAAAGCAAATCCCAATATTCAAATTAAATTGGAATTCACTTAAGGCGCATAGTATCTTCTATTGATACGGGATTCTGCATATAAGGTCTATTCTGGATGTAAATGTGTGATGTGTTTAAAAATAGACACCATGCCTGTTGCTTTTGATGATCCTAAAAAAGGCACATGTACAATTGCCTGAAATTAACTAACACACTAAGGGTTTTTGCAATACATTAGCACTAAACACAGTTAGCCATTTTGCGTTTGAATTGCCCCTCGGTAAACAAAAGACTGAAGGGCATTAGCCCATCGGATTCCTCTTTTTTTTTTTCAGTGTTTTCCCCTGACGTTTTTTGTTTAGTAATTTTAACTTGAAAGTAATGTCTAAATTAAAGAAAGTATCTTCTTTCCCTTTTTTGTATATATTTTGGCTGCTACAATGACAATGTTGTAAAAAAAAAAAAAAGTATACATTATAGGAAAACTGAGGATTTGTTACTGTTTATACTTGCAGGATGTGGATGTATTCTCTTGATTTATTCAGTTTGTAAAAAAAAAAAACGTTTTTCTAATTTACTAGCATGTTTGCTTTTGCCAATAAAGATAGCGGAATGGGTGCTTGAAAGACAATTAAAAAGAGGGGAAAAAAATATTAAATTTAAAATTCAAAAAATAATATTTTGAATAACATAATTTGAAATTTAAAAAAACATTGGAAAAAATGCAAAAGAAACCATTCCAGAGAATTTGAGTTTATCACCTGTGTGGTCTCCTTTATTTACCAGTTCGCTTTAATGTTGTGATTGTTTTAAATAGGCCTATTAATCTTTCAGCCGTTTATGAGGCTGTCGGTAGAGGACTCTGAACACTTGACAGAGTTGCCGTTATGGTTAATAGCATTTATCAAGTTAATTTATTATATATACAAATTGTGAATTACCTCAACAAATTTGTGAGAAATTAAGCACTAGTGGAATAAATATAGGGGTGTATTTCATTTGGTGTTGGAGACAACTTCTGACGTATTCAAATCTTGTTAAATAATACATGGGCATTTCTTACTTTGGGAAGTCAAGTGAAAACACTCGGTCTGTTTTGCTTAATGTAAGAATTGCCGGATCTCCCCTGGGATTTGACGTCGTGGCCTGTTCTCGTCGCCCGTCTCGGACTGTACCATCTCGAGTTGGGAAGGGGGTTATTTTTTCTTTTCGTTTTGTAAGGTTTATAGTATTTTATGATTTATTTGATAGTGAGATAGACAAGAAGGTATGGGAGAGAGAAGACATACACCCAAGGACCATGGGCAGGAATCGAACTGGGGTTGCTTCGATCAAGCCTGGGCTGGCCCTTAATGGTGCACACTCTACCCGTCGAGCCAACGGGGGTTGGCGGTGTTAAATGCATCTGAGCGAAAGGTGTAGATTGGGATATCGAGGACCATAATACAGAGTCGTGTAGGGGGAAGAGAGTGCGTGCTATCACACTTGGCCACTAACAAATCCATAAAACATGTCAAAGGCAATCTGCGGAATGGGAAATCCTGACAAGCCTTTAAACATCTCACCATGGAGAATAAAATATGAATGAATCTCGTTATACGCTGGGTCTACTTTGATTAAGAAGTAGAGTGAGGCAAAGAATGAAATAAAATAAAAGAGTAGCCCATACCTGTGTTCTTGACTGATTGAGGGAAACATAAGCTCACACGTCAAACCATTAATGTTTGGTTTGCAGTCTGAAAAGTGATTTGAAATAGGCCCGTTAACCAATGCCTTTTTAGACTTTACAGGTTTACTGCAGAAAGGAATGCTTTCATTCCTCCAGAGCAAAAGAGGGGTCAACATTTTATCCGATTTCAGGATTTAACCAGAGTTCATCTACCCAACCTGCGCGCAGGTTTACATGGAGAGAGGAGATCTTTGGCTGGTTTAATCTGTATAATGAATAAGGACATGCCAACGTGGTAATGGATGCCTGCCACCACGTCTGTAAATTATTCACAGTCTGGGGAACTGGAGAGGGGACCGTGAGGATCGGGTGGATCTGCTGTGTCATCGGCCCCCCTCATGTTCCCCTACGGCCGCCCCTGGCTCCTCTTACCGGGCAGCGTAGGTGCTGGAGTAGGCCTATATATATATATAGGTGTAGAGAGAGAGAGAGAGAGAGAGAGAGAGAGAGAGAGAGAGAGAGAGGAGAGGAGAGAAGAAGAGAGAGAGAGAGAGAGAGAGAGGAGAGAGAGAGAGAGAGAGAGAGAGAGAGAGAGAGAGAGAGAGAGAGAGAGGAGAGAGAGAGAGAGAGAGAGAGAGAGAGAGAGAGAGAGAGAGAGAGAGAGAGAGAGAGAGAGAGAGAGAGAGAGAGAAAAAAGTTTTTACGGCATTACCATTATTCAAACCCACCCACAGTACGCCATTAGAGCAAAAGAGAGAAGAGAGGACCGAGAGAGAGAGAGAGACCTAAGAGGTGAGAGGGCGGGGCCACTATGCTGCCCCGGGTCAAAAGAAGAGGAAAAGGAGGAACTCATAGAGAATAAAGTGCTGAACATTTTCATGTTGAATGGTTTCTGAAAGTAGAAGGAGTAGACCAACAAAGGGGCGCGGGAGAATAATAGTAAAGATTTAAATATCTAGGGTGGGAATGCATATACAAGCATCCACCTGAGGTGAGTTCACAATAAACGGTCTTCTAGTTCAGCACAGGCAATCATTGTTTTCGGAATTGAAGCCTATATTCTCATAGCAAATGGAACAGTTAAACACATTTTATGTAAAGCATACAATACGAAACAAAACAAGACAAAACAATAATTGCATATAGTCATGATCATTTGTACATTCCCAAACTATTTATATATATATATAATATAATATATATATATATATATAATATATATATATATATATATATATATATATATATATATATGATATATTACTAATGATCTATATATTATAAGGCCTATATTATTTCATTTGAATGAGGTTAGGGTTAGAACTGCCTATCAAAGGGAGCCGCTGTCGAAGTTCTGAATATCTGTTGCAATATCTGTATAACCTTGAATGGGCCTAACCCTAAATAACCTGCTGCATCCATTCAATGATCAATCTAGCCCACCTTATCACTTCTATTCAAAAGCTTTTAGGCATGTAGGCCATAGTTGTTTGGCATAAATAAACTCTGCATATAATCGATATGCTTCATCCTGCTCACATATAGTCTGTTACAGACATTTAAAATGATACAATTAACTGAATCAATACATCTTTGGGCTAGGCTGCTATGCTCGAGCTGGGACCAGTCCACGCCTGCGCATCAAAGTCCAGACGTGGGACTTGTAAAGTGAGCAGGCTAAAGGCAGGTTGGGTTAAGAGAGAGAGAGAGAGAGAGAGAGAGAGAGAGAAGAGAGACGGAGAGAGACAGAGAGTGACGGACAAAGATGGAGATAGAGCGAGAGCGAAAGAGACAGAGAGAGACAGAGCGAGACAGAGAGAGACAGAGAGAGAGAGAGAGAGAGAGAGAGAGAGAGAGAGACAGAGAGAGAGAGAGAGAGAGAAGAGAGAGAGAGAGAGAAGAGAGAGGAGGAGAGAGTGCCAATGTTAATCGCTCAGTGTAGAGAGGAGAGAGGAGAGAAGAGAGCGCCAAAGCGCTCGCCGCCATGGACAGAAGATTAGAATAGACGCAGATCACAGAAGAGAGAGAGAGAGAGAGAGAGAGAGAGAGAGAGAGAGAGAGAGAGAGAGAGAGAGAGAGAGAGAGGAGGCGCAAGGCGCTGCCAATGTTAATCGCTCAGTGTGGTGAGGAGAGAGGAGAGAAGGTAGCGCCAAAGACGCTCCCGCCGGCCATTCTCCGGGTTTCATGTCAGGGCCACAGTGTTGCAGGCGAGGTGCGCGAGGAGGATGATGACCATGAACGGCAAGCAGCATTTCTCCATGCACGCGGCCCTGCACGAGCCCAAATATTCCGGCCTGCACGCGGGCTCGGAGGGCATGCGCAGAGTGTGTCTGTCTGCCCCACAGGTACGTTAAGTTCGGGAGAGAATTTGACTTTTTTTCGTTGAGGGAGGAAGATTTGGCAAAATGTGTGTAAAGTAGGTTTGATAGGACTTTGTTCTCCCTTGTTCACTCCCCTCCCTATACTCTCTGTGCCCCCCTCCTCCCCACACCCCAGTCCGCCCCCCCCCCCCAGTCCTCATCCTCCCCCCTCCCCTTCCTCCTCTCATCCACATGTCTATTCAAGCATTGCTCCTGCTTTCAAATTAATTTTTATGACCCATGCGCTTTGAGGAGGGTTCTCCTCCTCGGCGCCTTTGGAAAAAAAATGTTTTTTTAAATCCTGCAGAATTCCCCACTGACTCAAACACGCGCGCTCTCTCTTCCCGCTCCAGGGCAATCTATTCGGCGGCTTTGATGAGAGCCTGCTGGCACGCGCAGAGGCGCTGGCGGCTGCTGACGGCATCGTCCCGCACGGCAAGAGCCACCCGTTCAAAGCAGACGTGACTTACCATACGATGAGCAGTGTCCCGTGCACCTCCTCCTCCGCCACCACCGTGCCCGTATCCCACAGCATCTCCTCCCACCACCACCACCACCACCTCCTCGGACCTCAGAGCCTGGAGGCCGCAGATCTGCTGGACCACCTCTCCTCCAGCCTGTCCGTCACGGGGATGGGGGCCCCCCCGGAGGTGCCGTCGGCCCACCACCACCACCACCACCCGCAGCACCAGCAGCACCACCACCACCACCTTCAGACCATGGGCCAGTTGCACCAGGCGATGGCCAGCATGCATCCGCACGCGCTCTCCGTGCACGGCAACGGCGGCGGCATGGCGTGCAGCGTCAACGACGTGGAGTCGGACCCGCGCGAGCTGGAGGCGTTTGCGGAGCGGTTCAAACAGAGACGGATCAAACTCGGGGTGACGCAGGCGGACGTAGGGTCTGCGCTCGCCAACCTGAAGATCCCCGGCGTGGGCTCCCTGAGCCAGAGCACGATCTGCAGGTTCGAGTCACTCACGCTGTCCCATAACAACATGATAGCACTGAAGCCCGTGCTGCAGGCCTGGCTCGAGGAAGCCGAGGCGGCGTACCGGGAGAAGAACAGCAAACCGGACCTTTTCAACGGGAGCGAGAGGAAACGGAAGCGCACGTCGATCGCCGCGCCCGAGAAGCGCTCGCTGGAGGCGTACTTCGCCATCCAGCCTCGGCCCTCGAGCGAGAAGATCGCCGCGATCGCGGAGAAGCTGGAGCTGAAGAAGAACGTGGTGCGCGTGTGGTTCTGCAACCAGCGGCAGAAGCAGAAGAGGATGAAATACTCTGCGGTGCACTGAAGTGATGGACCAAGTCATAAATACGTTTTGATCGAGTGATCGTTAGAAAAAAACACCACAGGGAATTTACAATCCGTCTGGGATTATTATCACAGACTTCGTATTTATTCCGGTTTCTATTGGGGTTGATTCCGATTCGTTCACCCTTTTCATCTTTCCTACAACAGGTGCACAGGTGCGATGTTGTTGGAGAGGTTATATCGTGCTGAAGGAGATTGATGTTTTACACCCTCCTTTTCACCCACCGTTTATCAGGGAACCTGTCTTTCTCGACAGTCTTGGACTGCACTATTTGTCAATATTTGTGTGCTCAACACTTTTCATACATTCGTTTAATCCGATGTGATTTTTTTAGTTATGTTATACGTGGGACAAAACCGTACAATGTGAACTATAGTTTGTTGAACGTGATGGACACGGGCATGAGGTTTGGACTCATCCACGTTGCAGACAACCCGAATCTAGCTAGACCTTGTGCACACAATGCAGTAGATATCAACACAATGTCTGTCACAATGTTTTAATCAATGTTAATGTTGGTCAATGCTGCACATCCATGGGGTCCTGTTAAAGGCTGCTGCTAATGATGTTGTGTATTTTTGATGTTTTGGAGTATTACAGGTGAATATAGCCCACATGGACGTATTGTAGCACTCACACTCTGGAGTAGGCCTACTTTTCTCTCACTCTTGGCTTTCACTTTATAAATTGTGTGTTTTACCTTAATAAATGATTGACTATTTTTTAAGATTTCTGTCAGCCAGACACGTGCTTATTTCCAGTCTAAGTGCACACTTTAGTAACTGATATTTGTTACGTTTGCTTGTATTTAATAGGACCTACAAAATAGACATTTAACCAATAAATGTTTTAATTCTCACACTTTTCATACTGTCACACACTATCCGGGTTCAGGCCTATTCATGGTCCAAATTTTGCATTGTCTCAAATTGGGATGTAAATAATGGCATATCGAAACTAAACTAGGGTTAATATTGGTCGCATAGAGCGAAAAGTTGAGGGTTATTACAATAAACATAGTCCTTTTATTTGTAGGCCTATTATCGATCATCGGTCTTATCTTCTTTTTGATACGGACAACCGGCCTGCAGTGAGATAGGCCTTTTACCGCCTTTAATCTTTTTAGTTACAAACCAATCCTTAGAAAAAAAAAACCCTGATAGGCTCTATCCAACAATAACTTTCAAGGTATAATAATTTATTGGCTGATCATTTTAGTATAAATGTTTAAATGTAACAGTTTAAGACGACAATATCCATATAGCGTGAGAATTAAGCCATAGGCCTGTCTATAATGTAGGGCGGCTATTATTTATTTATCACGTAATGAGGTCTTTGTCTCGTTTACATTTCTGGGTTATTCCAAAGATTTCAAAAATGCAGTAGGCTACATTTTGGCCGAAGTATAGTTATTCTACAACTCAAAACAGAAACATTGATGATCTGTCCCCTTTTAAATATAACAGAAGTATTTTTTTTAATTATGAAGCGAGCATAAGAGGGGTAGAATGAACTAAAATCCTCTTTGTGTTGGACCATATTTATCCCACGAGAATGGGCCTTGCGGCGTTTTCACCCGTCCTTATTTATTCTGTATTTTTTTTAATTTTATATCGCCATGGGATCAACAGTTTACAATCGCAACATCAATTGCAATAATTAATATTCTCTTTGATGTCGAGCCCTGATAGGCTATTGCTTAATTAGCCTTAATTAGGGACGTTGTAACACAACAGCAAATGAGATGCAAACGATGCTATTCATTAATGTAGTTTTCCCACATTTATATAGGTCTGATATTTTATGTCCTGGGCTAAGCGTGAAGGAGGTGTGGCAGGGAGAAATAAAGTCTTTTAATTTATGAAATAAATAAAATCTTTTATTTGATGTTGCCATGGGATCAACAGTTTATATTGGTTGTATCATATAAACTCCATCCATAAAAAGTAACTATAGATTAAAAAGCTCGTAAATATTTGGGCACAACCTAAGCTCCGCAGTGTGAATTATTGATTGTTATAATATCACAATTGAGATCATAACTCATTTGCTATGCGGTAAGTCGAGCTGAATGCCAGCTCACTCTCAGGCATGTGGCGAGTGGGTGGCACCTCAATTATTCATCAGCAGATGAAAGGTATATTCTCCTGCAATAGGTGAGGCCAGCGGCCCAACCGGCCATTAGAAACACCATTAGACCATCTAATTCCATCAATGTATTTAACACGTATAGGCCTACTATATAACCATGCCGCTAACGAATAATACATTTAACCGAACAATGAGAATAAGAATAGTCCTTGAGTCAATATGCTAGTCGAGAGGGGGGAATGGCAAAGTCTTACGTGGGTCTGCTTCAGATGTATTCACGCAGAGAACCTTTCTTGACAGAATGAGGATGGAAGTTGTGTCTCATTGCTGAGGAGAACACACACGTGTGTGTGTGTGTGTGTGTGTGTGTGTGTGTGTGTGTGTGTGTGTGTGTGTGTGTGTGTGTGTGTGTGTGTGTGTGTGTGTGTGTGTGTGTGTGTGTGTGTGTGTTGTGTGTGTGTGTGTGTGTGTGTGTATGTGTGTGCATGAGGAAGGGGGGGGGGGGGGGGGGGCGTAATCGGGCCAACGGTAGAGCCAAGACAGCCCACATTTAATAATTAATCAAATGCCAGCAGCAACAAATGAGAATGCGACCAGGGTGCAGGAAGACAGCTACCTCAGTGCGATCCGTTCCATCACCTTCTATTATCATCACACGCCAAGCCAACTCAGGACACATACTTGTCCACAGTGAAGTCAAGCCTATAGCTTAGCATTTAGCACGGGAGGCACGCAGACTACACAGACACACAATAGGTAAGGGAAGGCAGGACGGCCATTTGTGAAGGCGCCACACCACGTGTTGTTGGTCCTGACCTGTCCAATAAGAACTGTCCCAATAAGACCTATCCCAATAAGACCTGTCCCAGTAAGACCTGTCCCAATAAGACCCTATCCCCATAAGACCTGTAAGACCTGTCCCCATAAGACCTGTCCCATTAAGACATGTCCCAATAAGACCTGACTCCATAAGACCTGTCCCAATAAGACATGTCCCAATAAGACCTGTCCCAATAAGGCCTGTCCCAATAAGACCTGTCCCCATAAGACCTGACTCCATAAGACCTGTCCCAATAAGACATGTCCCAATAAGACCTGTCCCAATAAGACATGTCCCAATAAGACCTGTCCCAATAAGGCCTGTCCCAATAAGACCTGTCCCAATAAGGCCTGTCCCAATAAGCCCTGTCACAATAAGACCTGTCCCAATAAGACCTGTCCCAATAAGGCCTGTCACAATAAGACCTGTCCCAATAAGGCCTGTCCCAATAAGGCCTGTCACAATAAGACCTGTCCCAATAAGGCCTTTCACAATAAGGCCTGTCACAATAAGTCTGCTCTTCACGGCAGCAGATGAGTCATGTGACGGACAATTTCAGGTTGCGGGAATCATCTTACCTTCCCGGTTGACCCATTTTATACATTAGCTGAGTATGCTTTAAACCTCTGCGATTTGGTTTATTAGAATCAAAAAAATAATACGACAGCCTGAATATATGTGGACAATCCCACAGGACAGTTGGCTGAGGGGAAACTGAAAAAAGTGTTTGCCTTTTCATGTACATTTTCTACAAGGCTTCATCTGTTAAATGATGACATTGGGTGATAAGCATACTGAATACCTTGTCTTTTTGACCTATTCCCTTCCAATAGACACTTTTCTCTCTAAGAGGGCCATCTTGGGACAAACCAAAGTTTCCTCATAACACTCCATTATGGGTCTGCTTCTTTGATGCACCAGGGTACGGCTAGTAGACTAAACTAGTGAAGATGTCTACTGCCCATGCTCCATATCAGTCGTAGTCATGAGGACACCGGACTTTGTCTTAGGATGACACCTCTGTGAGAAAGGGTTTATCGCCTATTCCTTGAGCTAGGAAGCTTAAAACCAAAAAGAGTATAGCTATCCTCATCACTTTATATATGGACATTTGCTTTAGTGGTGGTGGTGCGGGCCTAAAGAAAAGTATTATACACTGCATTCATTATTCAGGCGCTCTCCATTATCAGAGTGCTCAGAGATATACGGCGAACCCAGCCAGAAATAACTGGCAGTGGCGTGATTTCCTCCCTACTACTAAGCACTTAGTCGGGCAGGAGCAGGCTTTCACACAGACCTGGATTAAAGTTCATTGTCGTCCTGCAGTCTGCTGAACATAATAATCCTCTCTAGGAAAATGCAGTTGCGGTGTAAGCAGAAGATGGAGTCTGGTGGGAGGAAATACAGAACAAAAAGATAGAACCGAAGGAGGAAACAAAGAGAGAGAACGTAAACAATGCTAAGGAAAAGGGGCACAGAAACAGGACGGATGATAAATGAAATGAAATATGTTTAGGGAGAAATGGACAAAGGTAAGAGGCAAGAGGAAGAGGCTTTAATGAGGAGTGTGGAAAGAAGAAATGTTTAAAACAGGGATTTGAATTGATTAAGATGAAATGTATTAAATAAAGTGGTATTCAGTGATTACTTCTTTTTGACATAACCCATCCACCTTTTGCCCTTTTTTTTCCACCAAGGAAAACTCAAGCTGAACCGGCGAGGGTTGACACTAAGTTTCTATGACAACAGAGGGGCGGGGGGGGCGGGGGGGGGACGGGGGTTAGGGGGGGACGAACATGAGTAAGGCGTGGGCAGGCATAGATCTGTTTGAAAAAAACCTCCACGCTGCTGAAGTGTTGCTGTGTTGCGACACACCACCGTGCACAGAACGGGGTCAACGTGATGGCATCACATCCCATATATGATGTCATCGTACTTATGATTAGAGCGTTTCAACAGTTAACCGTTATGATTATGGGCTTGCACTCTCTTCTTCTAACACGGCTCAGGCACACACACACACACACACACACACACACACACACACACACACACACACACACACACACACACACACACACACACACACTTTGATGAGCCAGGGCACGGGATAGGCTCCTCGAGAAAGTCTCCAATTGGAGCACCCCCTACCACACACACACACACACACACACACACACACACACACACACACACACGCACACACACACACACACACACACACACACACACACACATACACACACCCCACGGGCCAAGTGCCCGAGGACTGCCCCGGGGCTCATAGACCAGGAACACAGTCACCAGGCAGAGGCAGCAGGCATCCTCTTCTCTGCAGCAGGGATCAAGAGAAGAGCTTTCAGCAAAACACTTCATCTACCGACTATGACATAAATTCATCGGCACATCTAAACTAAATGAAAAGCTTGGCTACAAACTGCTTATTGGGCCTCGCCGAGGTGACACAAGCTGCTCAAGGACTCCTGTTCAGGACTTACATTATTCGGGTTTATATATTAGGGAATTTCAAGCGAAAAGGCGGCGGAGTGGGTAAGGTGGGAGTAGGGGATAAAAGGTTCTACGGCCTGGGGGCGTTGAGGCTCGTTAGCATATTCGCAAGCATAGGCTTTTGGGAAGACAATGATAGGTTAGTAAGTGAGGAATATTAAGCAGAAGTCCTCCAAAGACACGCAATAAAAAAACAATTCATTTTATGTATTATCAAGCGCAGATCATTGACCCTAACTTATTAAAATTTAAAAAAGGTATTACAATCTGTAAAATAAACAGATGGCTGAGAGTTGAATAATGTGGTCCAATTTGTGGATTTATACGTAGAGAACATTCTTTAATTACTAAAACAATAGACAGTTTCATTATGGTTTCTGCAGGGATTCTAGCCCCATTACAATCATAACCATAATCATTGAACCTCACTGGGTCTACCTTGAATAAATGATAGAATACTAAAACATTAATCATTTAAATATTTTCTCATGAATAGTCATGAAGATACACAGCTATAGGTTGGAAGCCGGACTAGGATTTTGAACTCAAAGGAAGAATGTTAATATGAATAAAGGAACAAGGATAATTTCCCATTAAATAAATCAATTAACCAGACAAACTGGTGTAATATGTACTAAAATAGTCTTTCTCCTTCGATTAGTAATCCATTAGCCATCTCTAGAAAAAGCCTACACTGAAAGTTAACCCCTAACAACTCAATATTTTAGGAACATTTGGTGAGTCAAAAAAGGAAAAGAAAAGTCAGCATTTATTTTATTCTCTGTATATTTTTAGGATTTAATTTGTGAGGCATAGAATATTTTAAGGAGCAAGTGCACAATACCAAGAAGGATTTACTCATCAGCACAGCAGAAACGCGATACGTTTTCATGTAAATACATCTTCATATACATTTTCAGTCGCAGAGTCGCAACAGTTTGCATCTTGACCCATGATCTCTCGTTTCTGAGTATAATTTGTATAATTAAGTGTAATTTGAAGCAGCATGCATATTTGATGAAGTGTAATCAGCTAAATAAATGTTATGAAATGGTAACTTTCTGCTCTGGAGAGACCCATATAGCATGGCTTAATGGAACAAGTATTTGTCAAACACATCTTTGTTTTCTTAATCTTTATTTCTATGTCATTAAATATGTAAAAAAGAATTGTTTGAGTACACATATTAAAAAACAAGTTTTTCATTATAAAACATTTCAACAAAATACTTAAATATATGGGACAGTATAAATATATAGATAATACTGATGTGAAACAAGTATTTTAACTATACTTGTTTGCTACAATTATCGGACTTTGGCAGCAGAACATTGCTGTGTGGCAGTACAGTAAGTCTTTGAAAACCAGCTAACCCCGCCAACTCTTGGAAGCAGTTAACAAGATTGCATCGACATGAACCTGCGGAACACACATCCGAGTGTAAACGACCCAGAACAATCTAAGAAGACTCACATTAGAAGGAAAAAAAATCGACATGGAGGTTTCTACATCCATATCGATATATGTCTACATGGCATTTCTGAAACATCTATTTATCCCGGATTGTTGGTTCACTAATTATTTCTGCCCTGATACATTCAATAAAATCTCTAAAGAGGTCCTGGAGTTCATTGGTGACAGTATCGTTGGTCATCTGCAGCTCAGCCTCGGTGCAGTTCTGAAAAAAATATTGAGTAAATATTCATGTTCATCAACTACTAACAAACTAATGATAACTGTTACCGTAAATTAAGAGTGTAATAATTGAGTAAATATTCATGTTCATCAACTACTAACAAACTAATGATAACTGTTACCGTAAATTAAGAGTGTAATAATTGAGTAAATATTCATGTTCATCAACTACTAACAAACTAATGATAACTGTTACCGTAAATGAAGAGTGTAATAATTCCAACTCAATTTCATTATTTTAAATTTAATTTCAAGACTGAATATAAAAATAGCTCCAATTGATATTGTATATTGAGATAGCATATCCTTTTATATTACTTTTCAACCATTCTTGGCAAAGAAAAAAGTAACTGACTTTGTGAAATGGTGGCTCGGTAGATTTTTATAAAGAGGCAATCGACAACGACGATAGTATGCATCGTGTTCTTACCTTGCGTGTCTGTTTATTGTATACGAACAGGCTACGGCAGAGTATATTGATTTGAGGATCATCTGTAAACTTCAGCAAGACCTTTTGTACTTTGCAGAATGATTTTGCCTGTGAATAAAAAACAGGCTTTGGTAAGTCATGGCCACATTATGGACTTTTATAATAATTGGCTGTTGGGTTGTTGGGTGTTTGGCTGTAGCTCTCTAATTCTTTACTACTACTGTACATTGCATTGATCACTAACGCCCAACATAATGACCATATAAATCTTGCTGTAACAATATCTATGGTAACATAAAAGTAAGTAAAACACTAATCGAGAACTAGTCCCTAGTGTGTGAACATCACACATTGTTATTTATTCGGTTTTCTCTGTCGGTCTTTCTAGAAGGGGACCTAAAAGAAGACGTTTCTTTAAAGTTCTGTCGTACTCACATCACACCTTTCCATTATCGGCACCGAGGCGTTCCGCAGGTGCTAAAACAGGAAACACCAAAGAAAGACCATGAATGCCTGAAAATGCATCAAAGTGCAGTGCCCAAAAACAAAGTGCCTAAACACAGTGGAAGAATAATGAGTCTAGGAAGGAAGGCTGACCAAGAGGTCCTGGCTTCAAAACCCCCAGCGTTCGGTCTGACCTGCAAGCGGCACTGGGCCAGGTGACTGACCCCCTACTTGCTCATTCACCATGATTGTATCTAATGAATCGTCAAGTCGCTCTGGATGGAAGCGTCAATGACCTCAAAGATAAAACAGCACTGGCGAATGACCGAAATGATCCACTCTCTTACTTACCTCAGGGACTGTGGCATTGGAGCTTACGGCCAATCTGTAGATCTTGTTCAGCACGACAGTGGCGTTGTTGGGCAACGCCTTGGCAGATCCTGAACACACCAGCTGCAACAGGACGAGCGCCAGAACAACCAGATGCACCTTCATTGTAGTGAACTCTTCGAGCAGCAGACGCCTTGTGGAGGGTTAGAGGTGCCGGAGCGTGGCTCTGTGGATGATCAGAAGTGTGCTGGGAGGCTGTGGTTATGACCTGCAGACCTGGGACCCAGGCTTTATATGCAACAGGGCCCACGCCTTACTCATGTTGGGCTTTTCTTGTGAAAAAAAATATATAGAGATGTTTGATTAGCTTCTTAGAGTCAAATTCTTTGAACAGCAGATTAAAACCCCTTTGATAAGCATCAGAGCCATATTTATCTAACCAAATGAAACCCACTCACAGCATCCTTAATACTCAGAATGAGAAAAGAGATAGCGGATGGAATGCTTTGTAAAGTAGTTTATCGATTTTACCACAGTGGGAACAGCATTGGACATGACAACTGTGAGTTACAAAACCCCCATTAAACATCAAAGCCTTCTGGTTAACAGACAAGTGTGAAGTCTCAGTCAAAAAGCAGCTCCACAGAAAATATTGATTTTGACAGTGACACTCTGACAAGATATATATATATATATTATTACTGTTACATTAGAACATGCGAGTCCCAGAAAATGAACCCTTTAACGAAGGGCTCAGTATGGTCACTTAATGACAGCCACAACCTCTTTTAGAACCGCTTTTAAACATCAGATGCAGGGATTCAATAAGAACAATTGAACCATCCCAGGACTTGAGAGCAGCTCTATGGACCGCGTCTTCTTTACAAACTCATCCAGTTGACATCATTTCAGACTTTTATTAACCATCACAAAAAACAGCCTCCACGCATGGCTGAGTGGTGGTTGGGAGGAGAGGGAGGTGATGCTACTCTTTGGGGTATCTCAGAGCTCTGGTACTTGGAGCCACGGCCGGGGACGGTTCAGTGGAGGTGGGAGGAGAGGGAGGTGATGCTACCCTTTGGGGTATCTCAGAGCTCTGGTACTTGGAGCCACGGCCGGGGACGGTTCAGTGGAGGTGGGAGGAGAGGGAGGTGATGCTACACTTGATGATCTCAGAGTTCTGCTCCTGGTTCTTGCGGATGCGGTAGAAGTGCTCCACGTAGCTGGAGCGTCCCAGCAGCTCCACAAAGTCCTCATCGTGGGTGATGATCAGCAGCTGGAAGTTGCGCTGGCGGGAGCGGCTCTTGATGATCCTGAGTGACCAGAGGGGGACATGAGGTTCACTTAGCATTTTAAATGAAATAAGAACTGCCGGGGAGTCGTCTGCTTTTATACTTCTCTGTCACGCAACATTTACAATTACAGTTGAGGATTTTGCCGACACTATTATCCAAAGCAACTCACCCCATTCATTCACCCATTCACACACTGACCCCCCGCAGGGCGACAGCCAGCTCGTCAGGAGCAGTCAGGGCGAGGCGTCGGGAGACACCTCGACACGGCAGCTAGGAGGAGCCGGGGGAACGAACTAGCAACCTTTCCGTTTACAGTGGACGCGCTCTACCTCATGATTTTGCTCAATGATTTTCACACAAGCGTCGGCTCCGTGCTCGACCAATCAGCGAAGGGTCAAGGCGTTCCTGTGCAGAGGGGCGATGCGTAGCTCCCCTCTTGGAGGCCTGCCGGTCTACACGTGGGTCGGCGGTCCACTGAGTGGGCGCGTACGGGTATCTGCGCAGTGTACAGGTAGCGCGCACAGGTATCTGCGCAGTGTACAGGTAGCGCGCACAGGTATCTGCGCAGTGTACAGGTAGCGCGTACGGGTATCTGCGCAGTGTACAGGTAGCGCGCACAGGTATCTGCGCAGTGTACAGGTAGCGCGCACAGGTATCTGCGCAGTGTACAGGTAGCGCGTACGGGTATCTGCGCAGTGTACAGGTAGCGCGCACAGGTATCTGCGCAGTGTACAGGTAGCGCGCACAGGTATCTGCGCAGTGTACAGGTAGCGCGCACGGGTATCTGCGCAGTGTACAGGTAGCGCGTACGGGTATCTGCACAGTGTACAGGTAGCGCGCACAGGTATCTGCGCAGTGTACAGGTAGCGCGCACAGGTATCTGCGCAGTGGCTTTATGGAGTTGTGCGGCTCAAGGCCAATGTGGTATTTAATTTGGGCTTGAAACGCGAACAACTACATCACACTTCTATTTGACTTGTATCAGCTACTGTCGGGGCCCGATACGACTCGTGTCACTGAAAGCCCTTCTTGATACACCGATTATTACTGATTACATTTGAATAAATTATACTTTGTTAATATAGTTGAATTTACACAATTAATCCCAATTATCAATTTACAGAGATTCTAATAGAGGATGAATTGGTTATTCGTTCACAAAGTTACTAAGCTGAAAAAGATATTTTAAAATGTTGCATATTTGATAGAATTTAATTTATTTACGCTTTATTTGTTTAATGATTTAACTTTAGTATTTTCTGAAGTCAGAGGTAGGTCAATATTCTTGTGTGAATGCTTGGCAAACTATTCTCAGCACTACAAGAATCTTTAAACCTCTTTTCCATTATCCATTGACTATTTTATTGACCATCACCACCATCATGTTAGTGTTGATGAATGTCAATGTTATTATTATGCACTTTGAGACTATCTTCAGTGATTCTTCTGCATCTTAATGATCAATGAAATGCAAGTGGTGCCCGGCCTAAGAATAATCTCTTCCTCCCAAAATCCCCCATCTTTGTATGGGAGCTGGCAACTGTGGCATCCTCCCATCCAACTGGAAAACTCCCTTGTCCTGGATGCCACTAATAGATTTGGTTGGTGTGCAGTGGATACAGCCCTGTCTTAGGTTGTGGTTTGACGATTTTCTAATCATAGTCGTCACATCAAGAAATCCGGTATGAGTAGGGGAACTTGCACTGACTAATAATGACCCAGAAAATGCGACTTGAGTGACGTTGTGATCAACAACGTCAAAGCCCACATCCCACTCGCTAGGCTGTGCAGCCAATAGCAAACCACCACTCTTGAGGGTTTTGAGCCAGGCTAAGCCCACTTCTTGTATTTACAGAGTTTTCCCCATTTAACAACCTCATACATATCAGTCCATAATAATACTGAAATGGTGTCAGACCCAAAACACTGTCAGACCCAAAATAAAGCCCAAACAGATGATGAATGTTTTTGGGGTTTATCGCTCTTAAGGATATTTTCATGGGAGATAAGCAAAGGCCTGCATCAGGAACCAAACCAGGGCTGCTCCCTGGCTTTGTTCCGCCTCTGGGGGTGATGGGACTTATAGCGTGAGGCCACTAAAGTGGACATGTGTCAATATGTGTGTGCGCGTGTGTTGGCACACTGACTCGACGAGGGCGTGGGCCAGGGACTCGATGTTCTCTCGGTCCAGGTTGGTGGTGGGTTCATCCAGCGCCAGGATGCCACAGTTCAGACAGAACGTCTCGGCCAGGGCCAGGCGGATGATTAGGGAAGCCAGCACCTAGAGACACACACACAATCAACACGTGGGTTATTGATTTTAAACCAGATCCAGGCCTACATCAGCACCCTTCTACATGTGAAACCTTGTAGTTTGAACACTCGCTCCAGGCCGACATCAGCACCCTTCGACATTGGACACCTGGCATTTTAAACACTCGCTCCAGCGAAGAAGAACCAAGAGCCTTAACTGACCTTGGGAAACTGCTTTTAAAGTTTATGCCAAACAGTCTCAGAGTGAACTGCAACACATTTTTATCCTTGACATGTTGATCCCTTTGGCCCTTTTGAAGACTAAACTAAATCACCTTCATACAGTGGACTGGAATTGTTTATGATGTAATCTTATTAATACAAATAGTCTGTCATTTATTAGCTGACTGAATTCCATTGTGATTCTTGTGGCCGTGGGTAAAGGTTTATTTTTCCGGCAATTCCGCCAAATCTTTTAATTGAATGAACAAAATTGATGATGAAAGAGCAAACAGATCATATAAGTCATCGAGAGAGACGGGAGACGGATAATATAAATATTATCAACAATAAAATGCATGTACACATTTAAGTGAATCATTTGTTTTGTTTTTATTGAATTTACTTTGCTTTTCTTTTCTTGAACGTTGATTTGTTTTGGTACTATATATACGTATATATGTTTTTGTATGCTTTGGCGACACAAAAATATTTTTGGCAAGCATATATGAGCGAGAGAGAGAGAGCGAGAGAGAGCGAGAGCGAGAGAGCGAGAGCGAGAGCGAGAGCGAGAGAGAGAGAGAGAGCGAGAGAGAGAGCAAGAGACACCGACCTTCTGTCCGGCGCTGCAGCGGCCCCTCATGTCCAGGGCCGTGTCTCCCTTCATCATCACCACCCGGTAGTTGTAGGTCCTCCTCTTCACCCCCGCCGACGAGTTCTCATCAACGTCAGACCTGATCTCCACGTACTCTATGTCTACACAGAGAGAGAGACACTCAGACCTGATCTCCACGTACTCTATGTCTACACAGAGAGAGAGACACTCAGACCTGATCTCCACGTACTCTATGTCTACACAGAGAGAGAGACACTCAGACCTGATCTCCACGTACTCTATGTCTACACAGAGAGAGAGACACTCAGACCTGATCTCCACGTACTCTATGTCTACACAGAGAGAGAGACACTCAGACCTGATGTCCACGTACTCTATGTCTACACAGAGAGAGAGACACTAAAAGACAGACGCAGCGACAGAGAGGGAGAGAGAGACAGGAAGAGGGAAAGAGACTGGGAGAGAAAGACAGAGACAGAGACCGGGAGAGAGACAGGGAGAGAGAAAAAGGGACAGGGCGAGAGACATAGATAGCGAGAAAGAGAGACAGGCAGGGAGAGAAGGACAGACACGAGAAAACCGCAGTGAAAGATGAGGAAAGATTTGGAAGAATGGGAGAAGTATGGGGAAGAGAGGTATAGATGGGGTAGGAGAATGAGAGAGGGAGAGGAGTAAAGAGAAAGAGAAAAAAAATAGGAGTGTTGACGGCAGTGTTGTCCTTTCAATAAATGTGAACAATTTGACCACCAGGCGAGGGTATGCCTTTAGAATAAATAGAAACCTGGAGGAATGCAACGAGACAAATAAAGAGGTGGTGGACGGGAGGCAGAGAGAGGTAGAGGGGGTAGGGTCGTTGGTGTAGCATGACGCCCTCACCTTGACCCCTGTAGGTGCTACGCCACAGGTCTCTGATTATCTTGTTGATCTCGTCCATTTTCATACTGTGAAACTTCATGATAGTTCTGAAAAACAAAACGGTCACAAAAATAGGATCAAAAGCAGGACTTGGCAATACAGACTTGTACTGAGAGGATAGGGCTAATCAACATTAGCGCTATCCTATCCTCATAACATCGAATTCAGTCCGAATTCTGACTTTAATTTCATAATTCTGACTTTAATCTCAGAATTCTGATTTTAAACTCAGAACTCAAAATACATGCAAATGCTGCCCTAATCCTCTTCCATAGGTCAGTGCGTGGTTCCCACCCTGTATGTTGCACAGTGACTCTCACTAACCTCGCTTCCTTACGGGTTCTCAACCTGTAATTAATAATTCTGATTTTAATCTCAGAATTCAGATATAATTCAAAATAATTATCACATGTGGGCCTGATCCCTTTTCATCTGATCAAATCCAGTTCATGACTGTTTTTTTTAGTTTCGTTTTAATTAAGAAGACATAATAATATAATCACATGTTTTAGGTGACTTTAATGTAGAACTCTTTCAGGGGCCACTCACACTAAGGCCGCGGCCCCGTGCCCGAGCTCATTTGCATACTAAAGTCTAGAACGTTTGGCTAGTAGTGTGACCACACCATCCGTATTCCAAGGAACAGCCCCTTGGCCACGGCACACTTGGGAGAGGTGTGCTGTGGCCAAAGTACAGATGCTAATGAGATGACACGCGGACACGCAACGTGAGCTGGATGACGCAGTCCTTGCGCGACCCTTCTTTCTTTATAGGTCCATGCCCTGGCTTTTTCCCCACAACAATCATTTTAAACAATGGCGGCAAGCGGTTCACGAGTGGGTTTACGTTGGTGCGATAGTGAAGTCGAGTGTTTACTTGAAATTTGGGCCGACGACAGCGTTCAGTCGCAGCTGGACACCACGCTTGATGATGACGTATTTATCGTATAACGACCTGATGACGTATGTATGAAGGAGCAATCGTGCCCAGGCCACGGCCTTTGGGAGCAGTGTGACCACGGGCCAGCGGGGGGAGTGGGGAGGGGGGGAATCGTGCGAATCTTCCTGCAGCACGGAACAGGCAGACTTGCCTAGTGTGAGTGCGCCCTCACACATATCTATTTACAACAATAACGAGATACAACACATAAAAAAAAATAAATCTGGTTTGTGGGATTTAGACAAAGATTCTGACGTGAGCTCCGCTTCATCTGGTCCATCTGGGTAACTATGCTCGTGCCCGCCACATGCACACCATCGGGAACCGGAGTGGCAGGAGTAGAAACAAGTAGCTGTTATTTGGCAAGAGGAGACGCCACTAGTCCCCACGACTCATTAGCTGGGGGGGCTCAGATCAATTCTAACAGGGCTGCACAGTTTGTATCAGTGGTCTTCGGTTCCATAATCCAATACATTTTTAAGACCTGTCACAATCGTATTTAAGACTTTTTAAGACTTTTTTAAGTCGAAACCCTGTTCTAAAGAATGAGGAATAAACCCTCAGTGCTACCATGTATTTATACAATATAACTAACATCCAAGCCTGCTTTGCTCCAACATTTGGCGTTGTTCAATTCAATTTGACGTCATGATGTATAAAGCCTATAATCTAATATACAATACACACATTATGATTCAAAATCCAAGTATGAAGAATATTTCAGAAATTTATATTTCACCTAAATAAATACAAACCATCATGACATAAGAATGACTTAATTTGGCATATAATATGTAATGACATAATATGTTTCTAGTGGCACAACTATTAAACAACATGATTCACGTGCATTCGAAACAAATACGAATCACTGACAACATTGTTTCCTTCATCATGAATCTGTCGCACTGCTAACGCTGTGGTTTTTGTGACATACATAGACGGTCTAGATATTACTCATGGCTAACACTGTCATTTCCGCCTTTCATTTCCTTAGGTTTTAAGGCATTTCCTCTTCAAGCTGATGAGACTGTTGATATACTACCTGTACTGTTGCACTGAGGTGTGCCTTGAGAAAAGCACTAGGAATGAAATATAAACAAAAAACAAGATGGCCTTCTATGTATGGTGACATGAGTACACTCAAGACTTCTTCACCTGAATTCAGGTGAATTCACATTCAGTCGTGACTTAGTTTCAAGAAACAGGGGTAATCCATTTTATGTTTTTACAATGATTACAGTAAGTTGACGTTCACAATGGCATGTTTGCATTTATAAAGCACATCCATGTTTGCTTATTGGCATGTGTGGAGACAGATATGTTGAAATTACAGTTGCCTGAATGCCATTGGCAACCATTGTGAGAAATTGTCAACAAATTCTTGGCCAATGGAACATATGTGCACCCAAGAATAAAGGCATTTGTTGACGCATTAGTCATGGTTAAAAAGTGTGATTTTGTTAATGTGCGGCCGCCTTTCAGGGTGGCAATTTCTCCAATTTATTGAAAAGCGCTGCAGTTTTCACCGCTGCCTTTTCTGATTCACCCAATCACAGATTATGTTAAGCATGGTTTCTCAACGGGGGCGGTATCACCCAAAAAAAATAGGTTACCTGAAATAAATAGCCTATTTTTCATTTATTGGTTTCTAACCCCTCTACCGTCACAGCTACTTTTTACTGTCTATGCGCAGTGTAACAGTGGTCATACAGCGTGGTTTGGTCCTGCACAAGCCCGGACTCCAGTTACATCAGCTACGAACGATGAATTGCATTGGCTTCTATGAGCAGTCGGCTTTAAAGCCCATGTTTCAACTTGAAGACCCCTGTGATGAACGTGTAGGTAAATAATGTAGGAACTCGATTTGCGTGAAAGAATTAATCATAAATGTGCACTTAAAAAGTTTTTGAAAGAAATTGTGAGTAAAATTACTTCCACGTCTCAAAAACCGCTCTGACCGGACGTGACCGGAAGTGACGCAACGACAGGTAAACATCATCTCTTCGTAATGGAGAGTGAAGAGATTGAAGTTGTGGTTAATGTCAGCTCTTACGATGGGCCATTGCCATACAATTATGAGCCGGCTAGGCAAGAGAGGGGTCAAGCGTCAGAGGTAAGGGGAAGGGTCAATGGACAGAGGAGAGAGATAGAGTTGTGGTGTGAGGAGAATCGATGGAGAATTGGGCAGGTGTCTTGGTAAGTGTCTACGGCCTATAGTTAATGGTGGCTAACGTTGTCTTCATGTTTATCAGATTGCAGTATTTGTAAAAAATCATATTTAGCTATATTGCTGTCGACTTTGTTTTTAAGCATCCATGTAGAATGCAGATAGCTTAAATGAACTTCAGATAGGAGTACGGCCCTCTCCAAGCCAGCAGACCAGAGTAATGCACTTAAATGTAAATGTGCACATCATCCATGTAGATTGTCACCAGCAACATGCGTCTTAATTTTTTTTATTTTAGATCCCAGATGTTAAATGAATGCTGTAGGCTATAGCTTTAGCTATAGCTGTAAATGAGCAAGCAAACAGTACTGCGGAGGACGTGTCTGAAAGCTGTTAGTGTTCCAATTAGGATGGGAATATGCTGTTCGTGTAAATAGTCATTGTTACATGGTTATCTTATTGTCACATGCAGAGATACTGGGTGTAATGCATGCAGAGAAATTGCATCTAATTGACAGCCTATACTGTGCATAAATGTAGGATGGGGTGTATCTCACTTACCTAAGCTTTAGGAAATAAGTACCGGTAGTATACATGTCATTTCTTACAAGGCCTTACACCAACTATTAGAGCTACAAGAAGGGAAGGAGAGTAAGTTTATCTTAACACATTTTGTTTTAACAGCTGCGTGTGTTGTAGATGCGAGGCTGTGCCGTCAGCAGTGGAGAGTGTGTGCTGTAGGGAGGTTGACGCTTATTGGTCCCTTGTCCAAAACCTCGATCCCCCAGAAGATATTGCCTGCCTAACACTCCATCCAGGGTTTGAAGCCTCCTGTCTGAATCCTTTTGTGCTGAAGATTGCTTACATGAACTTCAGACAGGAGCACGGCCCTCTCCAAGCCAGCAGACCAGAGTAGGTTTTGATCAAAAATAATTTAACTCTAATTTAAAGAACCAGCTTTTCTACACCAAAACAGTAAATCCTGTTAAGCAGGTTTTTAAACTCAGGTTTCCATTTACTTCCTATAAAAAAAACTTTGGTGTTGTGTAGTACAGTAAAATATCAGCCAACAGGACATGCAATATATATCATTGAAATGTTTACTATGAAAACATGGTATGATCAAAATGAAATTATGTCTCCATCTCCACCAGACAGTTCCGATACACAGCATACAGGCAGGTTGTCCGCTGGGCGTACGGAGTTCTAAACAGGGACATCAGGAAAGCCATACCTTCATGTGTTGTTGCAGCAATAAGGAGGCAGTTTTCAGGAGAAGGACATGGATATAAAGGTTTCCAGTGGCCCCCGTTTGGAAGACGAATAAATTCAGTGAAACAAACTGTACTGGTAAAATGTATTAGATTCAATTTATTTGTCATTGCACAGGAAATGCAGTGCTATTGTATACATTCTTTTTTTTTTGGGCTAATAAACTAACTAAAGAGTACCGATACGTGTGTTTTCTCACAATTTCTTTCACGTATGTTTTATTACATGCGTGCGAGATGGAGGCTGACTGCCTCATCTTTGGCAGCCTTCTGGAGGGTAGTGGTGAGGGGGGGCGGGGCAGCAGAAGACAAGACAGCACTGCTTCCTTGTAGGGCCTGTGGTGATCCAGAGTATTCCTCTACCAGAGAGACCATAAGATTTGTTGCATATCCTTGAGGAGAGAAATGTTAAGAACACATTTAGTAACATGGTTGACTTGCATAAAAAAAAGATGGATTCACAAAAGATATTGAGAAACTAAGTGAAACTACTAACCGTAAGATGGTTTCTCCTTGATGGGGTGGACTAACATTATGAAGTTCATAATTTTCAATGTTTGCTGCCTGAAAAGTGTAAATTGCAAAATAGTAACCATGGAGAAAATGAAAAATGTTGACATGTCATCCTTATTTGTGATTGTATACGGCATGTATGGCGAATGCTAGATATAAGTTAACTACCTATTTAACGATGGAAACATTGTAGGTTGCACTGAGATCCGCGATGGACCACTACTGGCTCAGGGTCCATCGTAGAGATATCTCCCTTATCTTCAGGCTATGAAGTGGTAGTTGTACATGCCCCATCTTTGCTGGCAGCAAAGATGGGTAACATGGATCTCCAAAAATCTGAAAACAGACCAAAATCACAACTTTAAAAAAATGTAATACTTTCATGAAAATCCCCCATTCATGCATTATTTAGAAGAACGCACAAACGCACACAGCTAATATGTTCGAATTCCTCGCAATGTGCCCTGTTGATACCAACATTCATAAGAAAACCAAGACAACTCCGATGTAATATTGAAAAGCATTACTTGGATGCGTTTTCAAAAAGATGTTATTAGCACAATAAATAAGTGGGGCCTCGTAACGTAACATGAGTAGCTATAAGCTGACGGCAGCTAGGCGGGCTAATCTGCATTCATGGTGCTACCTTCACTATCTTCATTACAGTCAACAAAAGTAATGCCAAGACTAATCCATTATAGCGTCAAGAAAAAATACATTTGGAAAATGTACATGCAGGGCGGCTACATTTCGATGCAACATTTTTTTATAGTATAGGTATTACAAGATTTACTGTGCAAAGCTCCCGTTGCTCTCTTCGTCGAAAATCCCAGGCACAATTCCATCAGCTCTCCTTGGTTGTAGCTGTCCGATGTGAAGTGTTTTTCACACAACACTGTGTGTCTCGTCACCAAGGAGGCAGCGAAGTTGCCTCTCTTTGACTGGACGAAACGTATCCAAGCACGGAAATGGTTGTCTTTCTTGTTTGGAAATCGGTGGACCCGATGGCCAGACAAGTTGGGAGTTGTTGCATCCAAAACAAATACAAGAATTAACCATTTTGACAACTCAAACCTACTCAACTAACAGCGGTTTTTGAGAGCCTATCTTAGAATAGGTACAATTTCTTCCGTGGGTGTTGTAAAACATTTGTATTCCTGTGTATTTATTTTTAAACTGACATTTTCATACAAGATTCTGTATGAATTCAGTTTTTCAATTAACTTGAAAGTTCCTCTTTAAGCCTGCAAAGTGCAAAACTGAAAACGACCACAATGGTAACATTTCAATAGTGTCGCCATAATTGACTCTAGAGGCCAAAAACTTGTCCAATAGAGGTATGGCGTCTTTATGGTCATACTACAACCTTTAGTTTTGAAAATAATATCTCTTCTTATTTTTGAGGATTCTTTATTTAGGAACAATTTCAATAGCGTTGCCAGTATTGACTCTAGAGCCCAAAACATTTCCCATATAAACATGGGCTCTTTATGGTCTTACTGCAACCTTTAGTTTTGAAAAATATATCTCAACTTATTTTTAAGGAATGTCTTTTTTTAGCAAAAATGTCAATATTAATTTTTTTTTGCGTCGCTGTAAAGATGTGAATTCACTGTGTTAAACCATGTTTTAAGAGATGCACATTTTCCTGTCTGGCCGTAATAGTCTGCAGCCGTAGCTCATAGGATAATTGAGCCACACCCATTCTGGTGCTCCTTAAGAGGGCCAGAGTTCTTGACCGGAGGGAGGCTCAAGTTGTGCAAGGTAATCGACTGTTGTGCTATTGTTTGTTTTCAAGTAAAAATATGCTTTTTAATAACAACCATGTGCGTCGAGGAAACTCTTTTTCAAAGTCGCCATTATTGACTCTAGAGCCCGAAAACTTGCTGATAGAGGCATGGCCTCTCCATATTTCCCCTGCTCATTACTGAGCACAAAAGTACTGTATGTACTTAGGCCTCAAGAGTCCTTCTGGTGCCGGCAGACACATAGAAACCTCCCGGCGGGGTGCGCTTTGCGAGTACACAAAAAAACATTTCACCTCCGCTGCTGCAACTCCATCCTAGGGGAAATACTGCAGTGGATGGAGGTTGTTCTCTTGTTAAACACTACCTTATTCGACTTCAGTGTCAGCTTTAGTGGCAGCAGCCCTATTATATGTTTAGTTTTTTATTATTATTAGCCTCAACTAATAATAATAACCCTAAATCTAGCATGTAAATCTAAACTGTCAAGAAGCGCTCAGTCATGTATAAAGCAAAAAGTATTTGATCAAAAACCATTGCATATGATTTGCAATGGTAGCAGTGAGATCTTATCTTATTTAAATGACTGTGTGGAGGTCTGGGGAAACACCTACAAAATCGAACTGCTACCACTGGTCCGCTTCAAAAACGAGCAATAAGAATAATTCATAAAGAAAGATATAATGCCCACAGCAATCTACTGTTTTTACATTCCCGTATTATAAAGTTCAACGAAAGCAAGAATTAAACTCCTACCAGGGAATATTCAAAAACTTTTTTTGACATGTAGGGGGGTTATAATCCAAAGGGAAAAGTTAAATTTTAAGACGTAACCAGTTCGCATGACTTTAAAAAGGCACCTAAAACAATGTCCAAATATGAAGAAAATTCATAGCAATGATTTTCAAAAGATATAGGGATGAGGGAGAGCTTTAAGAAAAGGGTTTTCTTTATTTATTAGAAAATAATAATAATGATTATTATAATACAGTATATTATATATCTATATGTAAATTGGACATATAGTACCCCACATCAAATTGTATACATACTGTTCCAAACTGTATAGATATAAGGATTGTATAAATAGATAAAGTGCAAATATAGTACATCAAATTGTACAAGTAGATATAGATATATGGATTGTATAAATATATAAATATAAAATATATATATATATATAATATAGCAAATTGTAGATATGTATAGATATATAAATATAAAATAGTATAGCAAATTGTATCTAGATAGATTGTATATATAAAGAGATCATAACACAATTGATATCCCGTTTTCAGGGATATCCATTGAATATAGGTAATGCTTTATTTAATTTTTGTTAATTATGAAATAATTTGATCATCGTTTTTGTTCATTGATTTTTCATTTTGTTTTGTATTTTTGATATGTTGATATGTTGATATATACGGACCCTACTCCTTCCACAATTTTTCACATAGAGACTCCGTTACACATTTAAAATGTTCACATTAGTTGGGAATTTAAATAGTAGATTTGCAATCTACTATTAAACTAAAATAATTTATCATTTTTTAAATATCCAACTTTTAAAAACTAAAATTCAGCTGTCCATTTTACCCTTTTAGGAAAATCCCAAAACCTTTCTCAATGAATCCATCCCTTATCCCAATTTAGAGGATATGGGTTGACAGGAAATCCATGTTACCCAAATTCTCCCCAAGAACATGTTGACTGTCCTTAAAGTGAATACCTGTTCCTTGGCCGGGCGGGGGTAGCAGACTAATCTTTACTTGTTTATTCGACATCCCATTCCCTCGTACATCATAGGAGAAGACCCAGAATGAGTGTTATGGGCCGCACCATAGTCCCGTCGCCTCTGTGAACAGGTTCTGATGGCACGGCTTATAATCAGAACCAATGAGCTCACTGCAGCTGCATGCTCCGGGTTTGAAATTTGGATACTTTCCAAATGTGAGTACATGGCTGTAAAGGCCAAGAGAGTTCTGCTTCATTTTCTCTGTTTGAACTAGTTAGAAAAAAGTAAGACCTGCCTTCAGTTTTTGTCTGTGCTTCTTGTGTCAATGAAAGATATTAATATTAATTAACTTTTAATATTATTTAAGGTTTTTATTAAACGGGGGAGGGGAATCTATCAAAAGGGATGCTTTCATTTTGCCCTCAATTTGTACGTGCTGCAAACAGATCCTTCCATTACTTTGGTGGTGTAGACACCACTTGGGGTAGACCCCCAAAACACTTGAACACGTGAAATTAATTGTGAATCTAAACATTCTGCACAGGACGGGATTCTGCGCAGAATGTTTTAACATTATAACGGAAACGGCACCGAAAAGTAAACACATCAAGCTCAGTGTAACAAGTGAACCATATTATCGATAATCTCACTCTGAGTCACATGTTTTGCCTTAGGTATTGTAACGGTGAGTCAGCTGCTCTCATATCATCGGAGGATGCTGGTTTTTGTCTGTGGTCACCCCGCTGTTTCGTAACGAGAAATGGGTCTGAAAACACTTCAACCGAACAGATTGTGGTCTGATGGCCGATGTTGGCATTGTATCTGACCTCTTTTCCTTTCTTGTCCGCTATGATTTAAGCTCAGCTACGGGTTTCCCTGAACTTGAAAAACCTGCTGAAGTGGAGAAGGAAAACATCGATATCATCCCACGCCGTAACGTGGGAAGATATCAATGTATTCCTTCTCTGCTGAGAAAAAAAAGAAGAGTTTATCAACAGTGTGTGTGTGCGTGCGTGCATGTGTGTACAGTATGTATGTACCAGGGCTGTAGTGGAGGGTAAACGCACGTAAACGCCGTTTACGCACCTCTGGAATTTAGGAAATAGTGTTTACGCACCTCTAAATAGCGTTTACGCACCTCAAAGTTCCCTGTGCCTTGTATTCTGCCATTGGAATAATCGGAAATAAATTTGGTATCATTTTAAAACACCTAAGACAAAGTTTCATATTGTTGAACAAATAAACGCTTTAGTCTGAATCATTTTCATCTGCGCTGTAGGCCTATTCTATTATGGTCTGTGACCCTCCAATCAGTGCCTTGCGGCTGCGGCGACACCAGTCAGGATCCAGGAGAATATGTAAACAGGAAGTATGTAAACACATGGCCCTACGCGTTCTGGATTATCACGCCTGCCTACCTGTCATTAATAAGCCATGGATATCAGGCGATTTTTGAAGAGACCTTCGAGTGCTCCCACTTCAACAGATGCCCGAAAAAGGCCTCAAGTACAAAGTAAGGCTGAAGATGATCAATTCACATGAGTTGTTTTTGTGATTTATAAATCAATTTTACTTGACAAACTATTAAATGACTACGAGCATTCAGATTGGCCAATGCGTAGTAATGCTAGCCGTGTACTACCCATGTCAAAAAGAGCGAAAGTCAGTCAGAGTTTTACTATCCATATCAAACTTCGGTTTTGGCGTATCAACTTCGCTATAGCTCGGTCGCTATGTTAAAGCCTCAATTTGGAGATGCGAGGTTGGCGGTTGCAGCCGTGGACTCCGCGGCTAAACCGTGGATCGGGCGGATGACGCGACAATTTTTTTTATTTTAATTAAATGGAGAACCTGGAGGAGAGATGGTTCACTACAGGTTTATCTAGGCAACAGAGTGTGTCAGCTGAAAACAAAGCCCAGTACAGTGAATTACTGGAACACTTTAAAGTTATTATTCCCAGCAAACTGGCCAGTTCCCCTAGAGGAACCGTATGGGGAATCCAAGGTGAAACAAATTGCGCAAAGGTTCAGACTTGATGACAGAAAAAATCTTGAAGGCTATAGGGATTTCAAGGATAACTCAAGCATCATTCCAGAAAACCTTGCACCACTCCTGAATATCCACCATCTCATTCCAGTTAGCACTGCTGAGTGTGAGGGGGGTTTCAGCTTAATGAACATCATAGTGTGCCCCCTGAGATGCAGTCTGCACATGGTCACAGTGTCGTCCTTGATGTTTATTCAACTGAATGGCCCACCACTCACAAAGTTCAATCCACCGTATGTGGAGTCCTGGCTGGTGAAGCAAAGGGGAGCCATGAACCCCAGAACACGCCACTGCAAGGCAGGACCTGACATGTAGAACAAGGAGGCCCTCTGGCCACTACTGTGAAAACCATGCAGTACACACACGTACACACATGCCATATATAGATAGTTCTTAATCTACACATACTTTTCTTTACTGTTGAAATTTGAATAACTTGAATAAACTACAAACACATTCATTGACTGTCATTGATTGATTTAATATGACTTTAATTGATAACATAATGGAATATAGCCAGGCTAGCCTTACAGATTCCTTACTTCACTTACTTCACTACACTTCCTTACAGAGTCGCAAACACTTTGAGTTGCGTTGCGTTGTGTCGAGGTCTGTCTGATCACAAAATTCATAGTTTACCCACCTCTAATTTGACCACTACAGTCCTGGTATGTACAGTATGTATGCATGCATTAGGGATACATCGATACCAATACTCAGGCTCGGCCCGATACTGTGCGCATATATGTTACGGGGTTATTTGCCTTGTATTATCATTAACCTAGTAATCTATGCCATTTTATCAGTGGCGGCTTGTGATCAAAAATGTTGGCGGGGCACAGTAATAGACAGGGGGTCCGAGGTCCCCCCCGCCCCCATATTTTTTTTGGAATTTTATAGATTTGATTTCCTGTATTCTGGCTACATCCTGACTTGCAGGGCCTGGACAAGCTTACACTGCATATACAGACATACTTCATGGCCATTCCACCAGCCATTGCTATTTGACCCATTGTTGTTATTCTGATAGAGACAAATCATGAACACTGTCCTATAGCGTCCATTTTTTGTGAGTCTCAATGTCTACTTCAAATGCAGTTCGAAATATTCTAAAGTTCCTCAATTCAAGGGGAACCATTGGCTTATTTGGACTGGTTCTCACTGGTCAAGGGCCTTGGTGACCAGCTCAGTGTATCCCCTATATATATAGATGACTGGTACTCACTGGTCCAGGGCCTTGGTGACCAGCTCAGCGTATCCCCTATATATATAGATGACTGGTACTCACTGGTCCAGGGCCTTGGTGACCAGCTCAGGGTATCCCTTATATACATATATTATACATACATACACACACACACACACACACACACACACACACACACACACACACACACACACACACACACACACACACACACACACACACACACACACACACACACACACACACACACACACACACACACACATATATATATATAGATGACTGGTACTCACTGGTCCAGGGCCTTGTAGTAGATGTCCAGGTCCTTGTTGACCAGCTCAGTGGTCCTCATCACGATCATCTTGTCCCGGAAACGCTCGTCTGCCTTGTTGTACTGGTCCTCGCGCAGCTCCTTCCTGCAAGCAGCAGCAGTTCAGTGATACATTTTGACATGGCTTGTAATGCTAATCAACCTCTAAACTTGGTGTTAACAAGGCTTAAAACGGATTTAGTACTGAATGTATTTGTAAAGTGTTACTAAGAATATAGATGATCAGTTCTGCGTTCAGTGAAAGAACACTGAAGAAAGTGTTTCTTTAACAAAATGAAAACTAACGCGTTTGGTCGGCATCAAAAAATATATAAAAACACCTCACCATGACCAGGCCTGAAGACATAGTTTCCATCTGCTTGGTAGTTTTATTGGTGTCCCCTAAGGCCAATGCTATATGGTGCTAACTCTTGCCATGAGATGCCACTAGTGGGCCAAGCTACATGTTGGGGGTTTAAGGCCAGAATCTGGTGTTAAATAGATAGAAATAATGAAATAGTATGAAATACTTATTTGATGAATCTGGCACAGAGAAGTACCTTTCATATTTTAAAGTAACTCAGCTTTCTTCCAAATAAAAGCTCTGATGAGCAGATTCTATCCTCCCTCAACCAGCCAGCCAGCCAGCCAGCCAGCCAGCCAGCCAGCCAGCCAGCCAGCCAGCCAGCCAGCCAGCCAGCCAGCCAGCCAGCCAGACAGACAGACCTGCAGTGGAGGATCTCTTCCTCGAAGCCGTTCTGGCGACCCTGTGCGATGCTGCGGGTCTTCTTCAGCTCCTCCACCTTGCGCTCCACCTCTCGCCGCTCCCTGGTCCACCACACACACACACACAACCCCCTTCACTACTAGTCATTTAGCAGATGCACACCGGACACAAACACAACCTGTTGACTACTATGAAGAGGATACTTTAGTCCAAAGGGACCTTTTACATCTATTCTGTAGATGCATTTCATTAATGAGCGGGCAGGCAACTCTTCCTCAGAGCATCTGGTTCAGGGAAACTTACAGGTGCAGACATTAGCCTTAGAACTAGGGCTTAACCATACAGGAAAAACATGCCATCTGCGATAACGGAGTATATGCACTGGACATAACTGAACTTTAATATTTCACACTATATATACTATCCAACAACCCTGTGGCCTTTAAAACACTTTCATTCCTGGAAACTTTACTCTGCTAAGCATAATCAAATCCACCAACATTTTCAGTTGACATTAGATTCAGTTTAGTCCTACTCGTTTAATTCATTTGCATCGACTTGACTAGTTTAATGACGACTACGGTGACCACATCCTACTCTACGCATGCAGCGTCTGAGCGTTGGGGGGGGGGCAGTGTACGTACTGGCGCAGCTGCATGACCTGCATGCTGCCCATGTCCTTCAGCAGAGCCTCCCGCCGCGACAGCACCTCCTTCAGCTCCTCACCGCGCCGCCGCAGAGTCAGGTTGTCCTGCAGCCAGCGCTCCTGCACCTAGACACACACACACACACACACACACACACACACACACACACACACACACACACACACACACACACACACACACACACACACACACACACACACACACACACACACACACACACACACACACACACACACACAACTCATCCCAGATGGAAAAAAACAAATACAGTAGTTCAAGCTATTAATACCAATAATATGAGTCAGATTTAGAATTGGTATGCTTTTTTTCTCTTAAAGGCCCAAAAAGAATTGCTATTCTTATTTACTCATAATTATGAGCATTGTTTTGATTGTAATAAATGTTAAGTAGGGAGATCGCCCACGTTTAATCTATTAAATTCATATTGTTAATGGCTTTTGTTTATCCTTTTTTTTATAAGTCTTTTACAGCACTATGATCAGGTGGATATACACTGCGTTCCAAATTATTATGCAAATTGGATTTAAGAGTCATAAACATTTTATTTTTCATTTTTCAATTAAACTCATGGATGGTATTGTGTCTCGGAGCTCTTTGGATCACTGAAATCAATCTCAGGCACCTGTGATAATTAGTTTGCAAGGTGAGCCCAATTACAGGAAAACTACTTAAGAAGGACGTTCCACATTATTAAGCAGACCACAGGTGTCAAGCAATATGGGAAAGAAAAAGGATCTCTCTGCTGCCGAAAAGCGTCAAATAGGGCAATGCCTTGGACATGGTATGAAAACATTAGATTCTTCACGACAACTTAAGCGTGATCATCGTACTGTGAAGAGGTTTGTGGCTGATCCAGAGCACAGATAAAGGCATAATGAGGAAGGATTTCTGCCAGACAAACTCATCGGATCAAGAGAGCAGCTGCTAAAATGCCGTTACGAAGCAGCAAACAGGTATTTGAAGCTGCTGGTGCCTCTGGAGTCCGACAAACCTCAAGGTGTAGGATCCTCCAGAGGCTTGCAGTTGTGCAAAAACCTACTATTCGGCCACCCTTAACCAATGCTCACAAGCAGAAACAGTTGCAGTGGGCCCAGAAATACATGAAGACTCATTTTCAAACAGTCTTGTTTACTGATGAGTGCCGTGCAACCCTGGATGGTCCAGATGGATGGAGTAGTGGATGGTTGGTGAATGGTCACCATGTCCCAACAAGGGTGCGACGTCAACAAGAAGGTGGGGGAGGCATGTTTTGGGCCGGAATCATGGGGACAGTGCTGGTAGGCCCCTTTAGGGTCCCTGAAGGTGTGAAAATGACCACGGCAAAGTACGTAGAGCTTCTGACTGACCACTTTCTTCCATGGTACAAAAAGAAGAACCGTGCATTCATGACAATGCACCATCTCATGCTGCAAAGAATACCTCTGTGTCACTGGCTGCTATGGGCATAAACGGAGAGAAATTCATGGTGTGGCCCCCATCCTCCCCAGACCTCAACCCTATTGAGAACCTTTAGAGCATCCTCAAGCAAAAGATCTTTGAGAGTGGGAGGCAGTTCACATCAAAACAGAAGCTCTGGGAGGCAAAGACATTCAAGCAGAAAGTGTCCAGAAACTCACAAGTTCAATGGATGCAAGAATTGTGAAGGTGATATCACAGAAGGGCTCCTATGTTAACATGTAACTTGGCCTGTTAAGATGTTTTTTTTTTATTGAAATAGATTTTGATTTCAGTAATTATGACCTCCTAATGCTGCAAATTCAACAAATAACCATTTTCAGTTCTTTACAACCTATAACATGTTTTGAAACTGTTGTGCATAATAAATTTGGAACAGTGCATTTTGAGTTTTTGATTTTTGAAAAAAATACTGTTATCATTGGGAGGTTTGTTCGATAAAATTTGAATTTTACTCTTAACGGTTGATGACTTAAAAATTATACTGACTGTCATTCTCATTGACTATTTAGGAATATCAGAGAAAAATATGATTTGCGTAATAATTTGGAACGCGATGTAGGTGACCCCAGGTGACCCCAGTGAAAAACCCTGCACCTCGGAGGCTTTGACCTCAATAAAAAGGGCTGCAGGCTAAAGAAAGGACCACGACCAGCAGCTGAGCAGGTACCTTCTGGGTGTCTATGTCCTGCCGCACGGCACCCATCTCCTTGGTAACCTTCTCCTTGTGTTTCTCGGCCTCGTGAAGTTGCCCGTTGGTGTCGTGGAGCTCAGACTCTTTTTGCTGCAAATCAAATAAATAAACGGTTACCCCTTCAGCTTTGGTCGCTTGACACGAACACACACAGAGTCAGTGTGTGACATTGGGCTCCTCCACTGAATGCACTATCTTCAGAATAGTGACCTCTTTGTGTTCCTGTTTGCCCTCCTCCGTGTATCTGCTGATGTCTCTCTCCAGGGTGCCGATGTTCTTCACTTTGTCCTTGATGGTGTTCATCTGGCAGAGGGGTCAGAGTTCAGTCGTTTGGTTCACAAGTTCAAACAAAAGACGACCCAAGGCATAACCCACCGGCCCCAGACAGGAAGTGAGCGGTTATAGAAACACTGAACCGTACCGCTATCATCCACAGAAGTGTTAAATGTGTCTTTTCGCGGTACAAAAGGTGACAAGACGGAATACGATTATAAATCAACGGTTAAGTAGACATGAACACAAACAGCCCACCTTCTCCTGTCCCTCGTCCTGCGTCTGTCGCCTGCGGACCAGGAGCTCCTCTCTCTCCTGCTGCAGCTTCTCCAACATGGCTGAGATGGGCGCCAGCTGCTCCTTTGCGGCCTGCAGCCATGGGTCCAGCACAAAGCGTGGGTGAGCGCTCGTATGCGTGTGTTTGTGACTTTGTGCGCTAGGGCTGTCAAGTTCTGGTTGTTCAGTTGATACATTTGCACATATACATCTTGTTTTTGGTTGGTCAGATAATTGCTAGGGGGTTAGGGGAAATCCCAATGAAACGAGGCCTAGTGTGTGTGTGTGTGTGTGTGTTGGATTGTGTGTGTGTGATGTGTGTGTGTGAGTGAGTGAGTGAGTGAGTGAGTGAGTGAGTGAGTGAGTGAGTGAGTGAGTGAGTGAGTGAGTGAGTGAGTGAGTGAGTGAGTGAGTGAGTGAGTGAGTGAGTGAGTGAGAGAGAGAGAGAGGAGGAGCAAGGCGCTGCCAATGTTAATCGCTCAGTGTGGTGACGAGAGAGGAGAAGGTAGCGTCAGAGACACTGCCTCTCTCTCTTCTGTGTCTGTGTGTGTGTGTGTGTGTGTGTGTGTGTGTGTGTGTGTGTGTGTGTGTGTGTGTGTGTGTGTGTGTGTGTGTGTGTGTGTGTGTGTGTGTGTGTGTGTGTGTGTGTGTGTGTGTGTGTGTGTGTGTGTGTGTGTGTGTGTGTACCCGGATCTCCCTGGTGAGGCTCTGGACCTCCGTGGTGGTCTCCACGCTCTGGGCGGTCAGCGCCTGCTGCTGCTGCATGTCGCTGCTCAGCTGCAGCTTCTGGCCGCGCGTCTCGTTGACCGCGCTGCGCAGGCTCTGCACGCGCTCCTGCTGGTCCTGGATCAGCTTGCGCTTCAACTCCACCTTACTGGAGGCTGCGAAGCGCGCGCACACACACACACACACACACACACACACACAGTTACACAGCAACACACACACACACACACACCCAGTTAGAATCATGCCAATCATGCCAACCAAAACCCCACACACACACAAACCGTGTTTTACTCACGCACAATGATCCACACACCCAAAACTTGTTTTACTGACGCACAATGATTCACACACACACTCAGAAACATATTTCTACAAGTACGGAACTAAAAGTTGCTCGTACAAAAAAAATTCAGTACACTGAACATGCTATCATCCAGCCCTACAGCTGAAGGCATCTAGTGGCCCTTTCAGCATATGCGTGCCTGTGTGTGTGTGTGTGTGTGTGTGTGTGTGTGTGTGTGTGTGTGTGTGTGTGTGTGTGTGTGTGTGTGTGTGTGTGTGTGTGTGTGTGTGTGTGTGTGTGTGTGTGTGTGTGTGTGTGTGTGTGGCTGTAAATGTGTGTCAGGCCATGTGCGGGCCGTCTCACTGGTGTTCCAGCCGGTGCTGGGTCTCCTGTTTCTCCTGGCTGACTTGCTGCACGGTGCGGCTCAGGTCCACTCCCTGCAGCTTTGCCTCCTGCTGGGCGATCTTCCTGTCCACCTCCTTGAGGTCCAGCTGGGGGCGGACACACAGAATCAACCACACGCAGGGGACGCGCCACGCATACACTGCAACGAGCAATGCAAATGTGTTGGGGATCACACTTTACTGCATAACTTCTTTTTACTGATGTTCTTATCTGGAATATAAACATATATGGTATATGGTTATATGGTTCTCAATTAATCTATAGCAGAGAGCCGTTTCAAGTCGCATAGCAAGAAGCATTAACTGGAGGTTTTTCCACAGCAAAGAAAGAAGGATGGAACGGTCACAATGACAATGCTCTAGGACTGTTATTAAATTGCAGGAATGTGAAGTATCTACCAGAACCGTGACACTGTAGGTGTCACTGCCCCTTTAGCTCCATACTAATCATTGAGGCTTGGATTTTAAGCATTGCATTGAAGTTATTGAGAGGATTATGCAGGTGATGGCTGGAAATGACACAAAAAGATTGGCTGAGGGACTTAAAGATATCTTTAATGAATAGAGAGGAGACTTCTTCCTTGCTAATTAAGGGAGTTTTTTCTTGCCCTCTGGGGGGGGTGGGGGGTGTCTTAAATATACGGCCTGTTAAGGCCTTTGAGACTGTACCGAGTATTTAGGGCCATACAAATAAAATTGAAAATTTAAAGACAGCAGAACGGGAGAGGAATCACAAGAACCACAACGAGGGCACGCTCTGGGGAGAACGTCTGTGAGCAGGGGGTGTGCGAGGGGACGTGAAGGGGGGAGGGGTGTACCAGGAAGCGGTCCATGAGTGAGATGTCCTGCAGGCAGGCCTTGGCCGTCTCCTCCTCAGAGATCATGACAGACAGCCCCGTCTCCTGCTCCTCCACGTCCCTCTTCAGCCTCTCGATGTCCCGGTTCACAGCCTGCAGCCGGTTCCTCAGCTCGGGGAGCTCGTCCTTCTGGAGCTTCTCCATGGACACCCTGGAGGACAGGAGCGGGTGGAGGGGGGGCAGGAGGAGGAGGGGAAGGAGAGAAAGAGACATAGGAGGACAGATGAGAGGAGGGGAGAGGGCATGAGAGGAGAGATGGAGGTCAGAAGACCACCACCATCAGGCCTGGGCATTATCTTTGTTTATAGTCCATCTTAAAAGGATGTAGTAATTATTATTATAAAAGACAGGCTATGCATAATCAAATGAGCACATAAATAATACATGGGAAGAGATGGAAAGCACCCTTTGAGAGGTGATTGGATACTTCAACATTTACATTCCATAGCGGTCTGATGTTGAAATTGCAGTTGTTTTTTTTATAGCAGTTTGTTAATGGGATTTCAGTAAATATAACTTATTTCCATGTATTATATACCAAGTTGTAATGAGTCATTGACATATAGAAGTGTTTTTATGTTGAGAAGGCTAACCTCTTCATCACTAGGCCTATTTCTGTAAAATAAACTACACAAATGAATATGGAGTATATCTCAATATAATGGCAAGGGCTATGATATGTATGTATAATATGTAATCTTGGTCCCAAAAGAAGATAACACCCGTGAGACTGTTTTGCAAGGGAAATATTCCACGTGGATACTGCTAGCTTGGTTTAATACCATTATCAGTTGTTAGCCCTGTAGTTCTATAGGGCCATGGCAAAACATCTGAGTACCTGGGTCAATGTTTCAATGCCAATGAATTATAAATGAAGTAGAGTAAAGATAGAAGTTTAAGTAGAAGGTAGTAAGTTTATATCTCAAAATAAATCACCAAATCTAATGAAAACCAATGCAAAATTGACAATATAAACTTTATGAGACACAAACCGGTAGATATCTTGAGAAGCAATGGACAATTTTGACACTATTGAAAGTTCAGGGGGAATAGAGTTGAATTACACCAAGCCAAACCATCGCAATTCCACCAGATGGCAATGAAGAACCCATGATCTGATTTAACCTAATTCACCTATTTCATTCCCTTTACTATTATACAATTATTATAAATACCATATTGAGTTGAAAAATGGTACCCAAAAAAGTAAAATAACCATGGTAAGAAATCATTTCGGTTGTAAAAAGTAAAAAAAAAAAAAAATTAAATAGAAAATCGCCTAAAATTTCTCCAAATCCTGCTTTGATATACTGTCAGCTGACATTTTTCCATACGTTTTTTAAATCAAGTCTGGTTTGTTTGTCATGTAACGACGGGGGGGTGTGACTTAGCGGTGAATTGTCTTTTCATAAGCTAACAATGGTTTTGATAGAGTGAAGGTCGAGAATCAAATCCTTGGGGTTGTGTCAAATGCCTTAAAACTTCTTTGCAATGGGGAGGGAGGGGAGGGGGGTTTACCCAGATACAGACCATTTTGGGAAGAGGAGATTACAACCAAGTTCATTACAGACATTTTATTACATTTAATTCCCCAAAAGTTTGACTCAAGTCAAAGGCACAATATACTGTACTAAATTATACAATGAGCTTGATATATCGTCAGAGATGAATATAAGGCAGGGGTTCTCAAAGTTTTGACAGCTGAGGGCCAATTTAGGAACCCAAAATTTGACTGAGGGCTGCCAAAGGGGAAAAAAAAAGGCGGCAAACGCCGTCAGTACCCCAGTGGTGAAAGAAAACATTGCAGCGTGGACCTCTGGGAGTGAGTTCAAGTGAGGTCACGAAACTGAGGTTCATCCTTTCAAAGTAATGTACAGTCAGATTAAAACTAACAAATGTAAAAGGATTAAATTGAAAGCTAGAGAGTAGACTTTTCTCTTTACATTTATTTATTTTTGTTTAAATTAATATTGATAGAATAATAAAAAATATCAATATTAATCATTGGCTCTCAAAGTACCAATGATATAAGGAAACATGCCAAGTTGAAAGAAAATTATTCTCTGACAACAATGATACAGCCTGTCATTTCTCCTTTAAAATTTCTATTCCGGTTCTAAACTGTGGTTTTGGTTTTGGCCCTGCCTCACCTGACGGGCCGCAGAGCCATCATCTGGTCCCGCCGTCCCTCCTTCCTCCTCAGCTCCTGCTCCGTGTTCTTCAGCTTGTCGGGCACCAGCCGCAGCTTGGACTGCATGTCGCTCACCACCTCGTCCAGCTCCGCCTCAGAGGGGAAGGTGCGCTGGCACACGGGGCAGCAGGGCCCATTGTCCTCCGTCAGCTGGCTGATGAACTGCGTGTACACCGCCGTGGCACCCGCCAGCATGGCTGGGTGGGGCGCAGCGATGGGTGGGTGGGGGGATGGGTGGGTGGAGGTGGATTAGAGGGGGGGGATGGATGGATGGGAGGGATGGATGGGTGGAGGTGAATGGGTGGGTGGGTGGAGGAGTCAATAAGGCAGGTGTGTAGAGGGGGAGGGATGGATGGATAGAGGGGATGGAGGAGGTGGAGGTTTGGATAGTTGGGTGGGTTGGGGTTGAGGGATGGATGAGCAGGAGGAAGGGAGGCATGTTGGTGGATTGGTGGTTGCAGGGGGAAGGAAGGAGGGATAGATGGTTTGATGTAGGGATTGAGAGACGAATGGTTGGAGGAGGAATGTCACTAGGAATACACACAAATGCAATCTCAAATGACAGCAATTAGAACAAAACCCTGATGGCAATGGAAACCTCTGCGACGTCCACAATGTTAAAACATTGTTACCATCCCCAATCGAACCTTGTGTCATACAAGAAACCATTCTCCGTCCTCCCCTGTGATGATAACAACGCGAGCTCACCTCTCTGCTTGGAGGTCTTCTCCAGCTCTTCCTGCAGCTTGCCCAGGTCCTGCTCAAGGTCCTGACTGCCGCACACTTCAAAGAACTTCTCCTCGTCACTGGAGAGCTGCTGCTCCTTCCTGCGCAGCTCGGCAGACATGTAGCTCTTGTTCTGCTCACTGGAGGCCAGCTCCTTACTGGACGGCACCAGGGTGGCAGGGGGGCGGAGAGCACGTTAAGGTCAGGAGCAGGGATGGAGGTTCCACTACAAACGGTTCAATCTATCTCCATGACAGTACAAGAATTCTGTAAAAGCTAAATCCAAGCAGTCCACGTCGGCTGAAGTCTCGGTTCCAAACGACAGAAATAAAGTTGTTGTTGTTGATTATTATTAAAGAGCCCATCTATACCAATCTGTGTTCGATACGTTTGGTCTCGTCCATTTCAATTGACGACATAGCAAGGAAAAAGTAAACATTTTTTGCATGATTCTGAGAATCAATTCCACCAATTCAGTTACTTGGAACCATAGTCCTAATCAACCTAATGAAATCTTAAAGGTCCATCCGTAGTCATGATCGTGTTGATCAAGATGTGGATGTTGGTTTAATAAAATTTATCGTGATAATGTTCCTGCGGCTGGCCCAGCAGAAAACGGATACATTTATTATCAGATCAATGGCACCATGATCAGATAAGAGTGTGAAGACAAATATTCATGTTATTTATTATAATCATTATTATTTATTATAATATCAAACAGTGGTAAGACTGATTGGTCAACTACACCTTCAGATGGCACAGCTAGCTTGAATATTCATGGGATTTTTGTATAGAAAGTCGCAAAATCTGTCCATGGGAAAATATGAATGTTCAGTGATTATCCTCGCTATTTAGAACAAGACTTTGTTGAATTTAATCAGTTTGGAAAATTCTAAGACCTCATGAAAGCATATGCCCAATTTAGCGCTTAAAAACAGGGACATAAAGCGTCTGTCGCAAGGACGTTACTTAGGTTCCCCCTATTGGCTAGAGAGGTAAACTACAGTTTGCGTTGCTTAACCTCTTCATCACCGTGCCTATTTCTGAGTTTCTTTCGGAAAATAACATACCCAAAATATATAGAGTATATCTCCACATCTAACTAACTCCACAACTAACTCTTAATGACCAGGGTCAGAATTTGATAATTAATTGAAGCACAGCCAAGATAGAGGTTTTACTAGAGATAGGTTTAGGCTAAATCTTCAAACTAAATTTGACCCCTCTATTGAAAGGTCAGGGCGATATAAAGAAATTACACCAAGCCAACCATTCACCATACCATGCACCATACGGCCACCAGATGGATCGATGGATCGAGGAAATGTGGGGCCACACCGGCTCAGGTGGTAGAGTGGGTTGACTTTTAACCGAAAGGTTGCTAGTTCGATCCCCGGCTCCTCCTAGCTGGTGTACCTGAGCCAGACACCTCACCCTAACTGCTACTGACAAGCTGGCTGTTGCCCTGCGTGGTTGAATCCGCCGTCGCTGTGTGAATGTGTGACTGAATGGTTGTAGGTCACTTTGGATAAAGCGTCAGCAAAATCCCCTAAATGTAAATGAAATGTGTTACGATTAATTGACCTTTTTAACCTCTGAATTTACCTCCGAGACCCTGTCTTCGCTACTAAAATGGATTGACCCAGTGGCCATGGATAGCCATGGATAGCCATGGAGAAGGGGCGAGGGCAGGGGGTGAGTCCTCAGGCCTTCAGGCGTGAGGGCTGGACACTACTACCCACTTGAGTCTGGCCAGCTTTCCCCGCGTGGCGTTGATCTCCTTGGACTTGGTGTGGATCCAGTCCTCCAGCTTGAGCTTGGTGGGGAAGTGACCCAGCAGAGACACCAGATCCTCAGTGTGGCGCGACTTGATCCTACGCACCTGCTCCTCCTTCTCCGTCTGCAGCAGACACACCGACGCGCGCACACGCACACGCACACGCACACGCACACGCACACGCACACGCACACGCACACGCACACGCACACGCACACACACACACACACACACACACACACACACACACACACGGCGGAGCGGAGAGGGTGAAGGAAGGAGAGAAACAAGAGAGATTGGATTACTGGGGGAGGCTGGGTTACGCTCTGAACAAAGAGAATGAATCAAACGGATAGGATTCAGTACAGTTCATTTTACTGTTCTCTGCTTGAGACGGGGTGGAAAGAGTCTCAAAAACATCCAAAAAGTTACAAAAAAAGTGACATATGCGTGAGTGGTGTTTTCCGCATGTCTGGTAAAGAATGGTCTTGTTTAAAAATGTATTCTCTTATCCTAAATATTTTGGAATCTATCTGTATTGTTAACGAAATATTGATTTACCACACAATATTAAATGATAAAAATATGTATTTTATGGAGTCATTAAACACAGTAAATGACATTTTACTACAGACCTCGTACTACACCAGAGACCAAATGACAGCGTTCCTGAACCCTGGAAGCATATTCCTTGTTTTTGGAATGAACCAACGTCATCGTCTAGTCTTCACGTCAGTGTTTGCTTCTAGTATTCAAGTAAAACTGCTTCCAAGTCATTATGTTTGGGTGGTTGTACGAACGGTAAACAAGAACAAGTTACAAATAAACAGCCCTAAGCCTGTTAACCTTGCAAATGCTTCATTAAACCATTAGGCTTGAACACACCATCAACCTCAAAGAAACATATCTTAACTTATATCCAGTTTATACATTTTAAGTAAATGCTTCCTGCCCCGGTGGGATTTAATCTGAAAACCACCTATTTACCATCTGTGATTAACAAGGTGTATCTCGCCGCTTCAATACCTCTCTTGTTGTACAGTATATTGGATAGAGGGATGCAAGTGTACTTTGGCACCATGCATTGGGCAGAGTGCCTTAAATGATCGGAGCTGGTCAGGGTGATAATGTGCAGTCCACAGCCGGGCACACAGAGGTAGGGTAAAGGGCTGACAACTCCAATTTAAATGTATTTTAATGTTGTAAAATTTGCTTTGCATTAAAAACAATGGTTATCAGAACAGGCAGGTGAGTAAAACTCATCTGCACTAGTTCTGAAGAAAGACAGCAGAAGAATTCCATCATTTTCATAATGTTTGCCCCAACTTACTCGCTGCAAAAAGAAGCCCAGAACGTAACCAGCACACTTATGTTTCGTTTTCTAAAGATTTCTCTATGTTTTCGTTTTTCCAAAAACACTTCTGGAGCATCAGATCACACACCACCGACTCAATGACAAATGATGCAGCCATACTTGGTTTGCTGTTGTTTCAAATGTCAGTATGGGCTTGTGTACTTTAAATTTAAAGTAATTTAAAGGTAAAACCGGATGTACCTTTCCTATCACGGTAATCGTGAACAAAATGATGAAGGATGTCAGCAGAATCGTATATTGCATCAGTATTATCAAGGTTTTGTTGAAATTTGCGGACATTTTTCAAATTCTGATATACAAAGTAAAATAATTTCAATAAGTTGTACAATGAAAACCATAAAATAGCAGCACTATGCACTTTTAGTTTGCATAAACATTCGAATAATACAAAGGCAATGTTGACATTATAAACTTGATGAAACAAAAACAGATAGATATCTTAAGAAGCAATGTACAATTTTGAGACTTGAACACCCAATTGAAAGTTCAGGGTGTATATAACTGAATTACACCAAGCTAAATAATAGCAATTGCACCATATGGCCATCAGGGGGCGATGAAGAACGGTTGTTCTGATTGAAGGCTGAAACCCTCTCTCAACTACAATATATGATTGTAAACACCATGTTTAGTTACAAAAGTGGTGTCCAGACACTGGATAATCCATTTATGGACCACAACTTTGACACAACTTTGATGACAAAACCAACAAAGGTAAAACATAACATTTGGTTTGGTTTTAGTTTGTTCTGCGATTCTTTGTCAAAGAGTGATATGGACATTTAGAAACAGGGGGGTCCCTGTATCATATGATGCATCATTTGTTGTGTCTTTTGTGTAGCCAACAATTCCAATTGTCCTTGGTGCACACTACAGATAAGAGGGACTTTTTCCAAGTCTGGAGTGCTGGCACTTTCTTCAGGTTTTAATTGGATGCAAAACAATCTTGCATTGAGTGCGGCACCTGCACGCCCGTGTCCGGGACACTGGGGCTAACTTTGGTCGACGTGGTCGAGGGATGATAAGAATACCGGTTTAACAGTTATCTGCAGTTTACTATTATCATCAAATCATTATCACGGTGTTAACGATAATTCAACTTGACGCGGTGGCGATAAACGTCAGGAACTCAATGTGGCAACGTGCCCCCTCAGAGGGTGCCTATATTAAATATTAAAGTGTGGCGGTGGGGGGGGGGGGGGGGGGGGGGTGTCACCTTGTCCTTCTGCAGCATGTCCATCTGTGTGCGCGAGGTGGTGTGTGTGTTGAGCGTGTCCATCTCCTGGTCCAGCCGTCGCCGCCTGCCCTCCAGCTCCTCCCGCTCCCCCTGCAGCACCACCACCTCGGCCCTCAGGGCCTCCACGCTGGAGCTCTGCACCGCCGTCTGCAGCTCGCGCTCCTGGTGGTGGGGGGCCGGGGGGGGGGGGGGGGGACGCACACGGAGCACATGACGCACGGCGAGCACAACACAACTCCTGATCTGCACTCGGAGAACCGAGGCATGTCTGTAGTCGTGCGTTGGTTGCATGGTGAACGGTAAATGAAAAAAAATGGAAATGGAATCATTTATACCGCCGCTTTTCTAATCAGCGGCCGCTCAAAGCGCTTTATGATATCGCCTCACATTCACCCGTTCATACACGCGTTCATACACACCGACGGCGATGTCGACCCTGCAAGGCGAGGGTCAGGGGTGGGTGCCTTGCTCAGCGACACCTCTTAACTCCGCTGGGAGGCGCCGGGGGAAACAAACTAGCAGCTTTCGGTGACCAGCCAACCCAACCCCATGCTGCCCCTGTTTTTTTTACGACTTTCGCGCCCCAAGGTGCTCACATGCTTGGCCAGCTCGTTCTCCAGCTCCTGCAGCCGGCCCGAGGAGCCGTCCAGCCGCTCCAGGTCGGCCCTCAGGTTCCTCAGCTCCTGCTGCTTGCGAGCCTGCAGGTCTCTCTTCAGCGTCACCACGCTCTCCAGCCCCGTCTTCCTGTCCCGCGTCTCGTCCATGGCCTGCTGCTTCTGCTGCTCCTTCTCCTGCAGGTCCGCCTGCGTGGCACACAGCGAGGGGAACGGTTTCAGTCTAGGGGCGGGGGCTGTGGGCCTTTGAGCGCCACTTTGTATTGGGTTTTAATCATCGAGGGCCCCAATTTCATCGTCTACTGCACCATGATCTGATTGGCCGCACGCTTCTCCTGCTCCAGCCTCTCGCTGACATGGCGGTGGAAGCTCTGCAGCTGGGATTGGATGAAGGGCGTGCGGTCGAAGCCGTCCAGCTCCAGGTAGGAGGACAGGGAGCGCACCTGGCGACAGTGGGCAGGGTGAAGGCAACAACGCATGACTCATTTCGTCCCACTGCTAATTGACACCCATGAGCCACCCAAGTCCAGGGCCCTCACCTGGGCGTCGCGGTTTGTTATGTTGGTTGAGTGGCGGTCGGACTCCTGGTCCAAACGACCTGGACGGGGAGAGCAACAGGTCAGCGAGGGGATCTGAACCAACCAGCCGGCTCGCAGGCAGGCAGGCAGACAGCTCTCTGACTGATGAAACAAACGAGCGACGCAGTCTTTCATCCGTCCATCTTTCCGTCAGCCGTCCATCCTTCTTTCTCAACTAGGCTGAACCCTGTGTCATGTGTTACAGCAGGTTTCAGAGCGCGAGCCCACTCTGGTTGTCATTTTGCTCACACTGTCCCCAAGCTACCGTGTCTCTATCAACATTAACCGCTCCCGGGTTATGAAGACCCCCACAAGGCTTCACAGTGATGACTAAATATTGATTAGTACAGGGGTCTCACCAAACCATGTGGCGCTGCTCCCTTCCAGCACTAACCTTTCCAAGCTGTGAGCAGATGTGTGCGTGGGCATGTACCTTGTTCCACCAGCAGCTCAGACTTGACCCTGGTGAGTCTCTGGCACTCGCGGGCGGCTCTCTCCAGCTCCTTCTGTCCGTCAGTCAGCCTCCTCTCCTTCTCCCGCACCGTCTTCTGGTGGTTCTGGTACAGGTCCTGCAGCTGGTCGTCAGAACCCTGGAACACCTGTTGACCACCACACCATAACCCGCAAACCTCTTAACCTCTTCAGCCTGAAATGACCCGGGCACGGGTTTAGCCTCTCCGCCCCAAATCTCAAAGACGTCTTAAGGTAGTTAAACACATTTGAAAGTAGTCATGTGACACACCACTAGAAAGATCAGGTCATAATTCCAACCACAAACTAAATAAGAAGCATGCAAGGACAATAGTTATGTATTCCATTATTGTGCACAAGCACATCATAGCAATCCCTTTCACAGAATTATTATTTATTCATTTATTTAGCGATTTCGCCTAAACCTACCTTTACCCAAACCTCTATCTTTGCTCTGCTTCACTTTATTGACATCAAATATTAACCCAAGTACTAATTCACCGTTGAGCAAGGGCCCGATAGTGCTACAGGCCAACCAACTGATAATGCCCCAAGTGGAATTCACCCTCACACATGAAATATATTTCAGGTTGAATTAAAATCTTCCACTTATTTCCACACTATTTCCTTATATTAACATTTTCAGGGTAATTTTCAGAAAAAAAACATACTCAAAGAAAAAAAGAGTATACGTCCCCAGCTACAATGGCTAAAATCTAGAATCTAGAGCATAAGTGGAATATTTAATTTCCTCCCGAAATAAAGGTCATGTTTTTGATTGAATACCACCTAGTAGCACTACTACTACTTTAATTTTTTAAACATTTTTTGCCGTGATTTACAGACGGTTCAATAAATGTTAATTTTTTTAAACTGAGACATTGTAACATTTGTTCTCATCATTGTGTCATTTTTAGGATGTAAATTGAGGGAGGCTTAGCATGGAAATCCAGACCCACATCTAGAAAGCTGTAAGGTCTGGCAACGAGTAATGAAAATGGCCCAACTCAAGGGGCGGCACCAAGCATGCAGTTCAAAATAACACTGGATAACACGATGACCAATCAGAAGAATACAAGGGGTGACGTATTCAGACCAGTGGAGATAACCAATAGATAAGACTCTTGCCGTTAGGGGTGTGCACGGGTACACGTGTGCACGTGAGTAAATCATAACCGTTTAGGAAAAATCTGTGAACGAAAACCGTAAAAAAATGAAATAATCACAGCGCCATTGTTTCAATGGGGTTCGCGACGGTCCATACTTTCAACATAAAGTTAACATATTTATAATTCGAAATTCGTCCCAGCATTTATACCACAGATACTCTAGGGTCTATGGCATATAACCACGTTGTCTGATTACAGTTTAATTCATTTTTTACAATTTACCAGCTCTTGTTTTGAAGTATAATCACCGCGCTATTCATTTCAATGGGATTAGCGACGGTCTATACTTCCAACATAAAGTGTACATATTTATAATTAAAAAATCGACCCAGCCTTTATACCACAGATACTATAGGGTATATAGCCATTGGCCCGCAGGCCAATGGCGGCCCGCAGAGACATTCCTGGCAGCCCGCAATGACATTCAGATGTAAGTTAAAAAAAAGAATAAAAAAAGATTTAAATTATTCTTTTTTTATTTTTTATTATATCAATATTTATTTAAACAAAAATAGATATAAAGAGAAAATTTAAATCTCTAGCTTTCAATTAAATCCTGTTACATTTGTTAGTTTTAATCCGAAAATTACTTTGAAAGGATGGACCTCAGTTTCGTGATTTAGACCTCACTCCCAGAGGTCCAGGGTGCAATGTTTTTTTTCACCACTGGGATGCTGACGGCGTTTCCCACCTAATTTTCTTCCCTTTGCCGGCCCTTAGTCAAATTTTGGGTTCCTAAATTGGCCCTCAGCTGTCAAAACTTTGAGAACCCCTGGTCTATAGCGTATGACCACGTTTTCTGATTACAGTTTAATGAAACCGTAAGCTGACAACATCCTAATTACGTAACACCGCAACTGCAAATTAAACACAGAGATAACCATGGCAACCGGTCAAACTAATTTTCTTTTTGCGATCATCCTGCTCGCGCATCCGCCGTGTGGATAAACAAATAATCCCCCTATAGCGCGACTGCGGTCCACTTTAAAAAAGAAATTAAAAAATCATTAATTAATAAAAAAACGGTTAACCGTGTACACGAAAAAAGAAAAAGGGGTTGTGTAACTGTTTACATTTTTTTGTAACTGTTCACACCTCTACTTGCCACATCCAGTCGGTAAAACAGCAACGCTTTTGGCCCGCCTATATTGATACATCGATGTGATTGATTAATGTTCTGGGCCAGGGGAGGTCCAGAATATAGACAAGTATATTGCTCGTTCCCAGAGTGACTCGCTTTGCAAATTCAAATTGTGCTCTTGCGAGAACTCTGGATTTCCAGGGTATTATCAGATCCAAATATCAGCTCAAGAAAATCGGTATGGGCGTATCTGTTATCGGCTAAGGCTGATGAAAAAAATCAGTATCGTATCGCCCTAAAAAATCGGTATTGGTCGATCCCTAATGTGGAGTATGTTATGAATGCCACTCTGACTTAACGTAATACTAACAATTCGTCAAGTAATCATAACAAAAGCTTTTAACAAAAATCATGGCTGTTTTAAATCTGGACATAGACAATGTCAGCCGTTATCCCAACCCTGTCTTATTACAGTGGTTAGAGATGCTCCTCTTCCATCCCTCGCTCACCTGTTCCATGGTCTCCTCCAGGTCCTTGTTGTCCTCCTCCATCTGTTTCCTCCTGCTGTCCAGGGCCTTGATGTCGTTGTCCAGCTTCATCACCTTGCCCAGCTTTGTGTCGATGTCCATCTGCCGGTTCTGGAGAGGGAGAAACAATATACTTCTTAGTATACCTTAAGGCTGTAATACGACATGTTTCTTGCCCCGGAAAACAAGAGGAGATATTTTTAGAAAAAGATTTCGTATTGAAATTAGGGAAACGTGCGCATCACTGCAGTGGCGTAGGCAGTATTCCACTATCTGAAATAAAATGGTATGGCACTTTGTGAGAAAAAAATAAATGGCGATTAACAGCGCAGAATGCATATTCTGTTAAGTACGATAAACAGAATATGAGTTCTGCCTACTTACTGCTGAAGTGTCACTTTCCGTTTCTAAGCTCCAGCACTGTGACACAACACCGCCGAGAAAGCAGTCCTTTGCACAACTAAACAGAGACGGACCCACCTCGAGGGGCTCGATTTGGCCCTCAACCCTCTGCACGCTGTCCCTGGAGGCCATTAGCTGGGCCTCCTTGGCGGCCAGCATCTCCTCGATCTGCAGAGCCTTCTCCTTCATCTGCTTCAGGTAGCGTAGCTCCACCTGGCACTCCCGCACAATCTGGCCCTTCTTCAGGCGCAGCTGCCGCATGGTTTCCAGGGCCTTGATGTACCTGAGGGCCGGGGAGGGGAATACCAGCACAAATGGATTAAGGCCAACAGGAATACAGTATTAACAACAAATGAACAACTATTGATCCAAGGCTGGGTTATGATGTGGTGACCGCTGCTAGTAATATGCTTAATTAAAACTTAAAATAAAGTAAGTATATAGAAGAGGACCATGAAATAGAAACATGCTAAATAATCAAAATACTAATTCAGTTTAATCAAAATGACCAAAAAACATCTAATGAACCAACAAGTTGACTTTTAGTACTTTGTGGCTGCAAAGATGGAGTCAAACTTCTCCTTGAGGGCCTTTCCCTCGCTGAGGGGCCAGTTGGACTCCTCTTGGTGGCAGAAGATGACATTGTTCAGCACCGACTTGGACACGCCCAGACCAGAGATCATCTCCCGGTCCAGCTCACCACACTTGGAGGAAAGGCTTATCTTCTCACCTTGCCTACGAGGAGCAACAGCATTGTTGTAGCTTCACGTCTCAATTCAGCGGAATGATCGTAGAAAGAAATGGTCTCATCATCAAGTTCAGAGAGACTAAAATTCAGAGAGTCCGAGGAGATTTGGGAGCGTCAATAGTAAGATTCTTGTAGCCAAAGAGAGGTCACCTCTCAGGTTGCCTCTCTTTGGTTTCAGGTTGCATATTTAAATTGTTGAATTGATAAGTTATAGGATGTGACTTTATTGATAAGATTATTGAAATCCCTTTTGATCATTGAATGCTTAACTTTAATCTTTTAGCCTCCTGGAATTGTTCACATTGCGAATTTAAGCATGCAACATTGCAGAAAATCCCCTCCAGACCCACACACTCCATGACAACAATTTTTGCCCTACTTGATGCGGGTTATGACGCCCTCTAGCGTCTTGAAGGTGTAGTTCTTTGCCTTCTGTGTGCAGGACATGGAGCGCTGTATGGCTACCTTCTCCCCGTTCACGTCGGTGAACACCAGACGGATCTGGGCTCGCACATCCGTCTCATGGGCGTCCTACAGAGATGCACCATTTCTTTAGTCAAGATAGCTGATTAGCGGATGTTTTTTCCTTTTAATTAGGTACAAGGTAAATTTTATCCAACCACTGATTATTCATTTCATTTTCGTTTTGCACCTTTATTTTCTGTAGTAAATACTAAGTCATCCATACACCCTAAACCTGCTGTTTAAAAAGCTATTTTTAGCCAATTTATCCTTTAAGATGTTGCTTTTTGTTGTTCTTTTACACAGCAAGGCTGTGTAAGTGATGAGACCAATACATTTAGCCAAGTTAACTTGATGAAATAGTCAATATACATAGTAAACAACAAGAGACTGGATGTCCTTTTAAACTTAGGGTTGTCTTTGAAAAGCAACACACACTAACAATGGATCAGTAACATCATCTTCGAATCACGCAAGCTTTAAGTACATCAGCGTATTAGCTCATCTAAGAATCCTCACCAGTAATCCGCTGTAAGCATTAATGGATCAGTGTGACCCTGTGGTCCTTGACTCACTTTAGGGTCGTGGACGAAGGCAGCCCCTTTGGCTCCAGGGGGAAGTTCTCCTGATGATGCATACTTCAGGCACTCTATGATAGTCTGGACACCAAGAGGAACAGAGGGTATAGCTTTACGGGAAATGACAAACGTCATGAGGCCTTGTGGGGTGCATTGCGTTGACACAATTGCAGCAGATGCAGAAAACATTTGATTTGATAAGGCACATATTTCTAAAGCATCAGCACATTCAACCATCCGCTTTACGGATACAATTTGCATTCTATTATTTATGAAATAGTTGCGTTTTATTACAGTTTTTCCTGCTCCATTGGGTCCAACCAGAACGGTGAGAGGGCTGAAGAAGGAGATGACTTGTTTGTCTTTGTCCTCCACGCCAAAACTCCTAACCCCCAGGATGCTCATCTTATCTATCCTGGACATCTTTGCTTAGATGATGGTGAAGTTTTACTTGGGGAGAAAGGTGGGCTGTAATTGAGTGCAAGGGACACACACAAAACACAAAGACTTTCAGTATGCGGTCGGGTAACATAATCTAATTGTTTTCACCCACAATGTTTAATATAAAAAGCTTAGCTCCACTTTAATTAAATCTGTATTCTTTAGTAGTCAAGGGACGATTGAATTAAACAATGAAACCACATAAACTTTGGCAGGTTATATAGAAGAACACGTTTATCATTTTATAAAGGATATATTTGACGTATTGTTTACTTTTTGTAAGTTGTGTCCACTACATCGTATGCTTACAGCTAGACACATAGCCCAACTCCATAGGCTAGAACCTGCTGAGTAACCGCTAGCTTATCTAAACCAAGCTCTTGTGCTTAATGTATTTGGCTCGTACCTTACAGTCCACCAGTGAGTATGAAATACACCTTGGAACACGGGAGCGGAATTCAGAAGGCACGTTGCGGTTCTTTACGACAGATACTTGCTAACCTGAGTTTTCGCGCAAAGTGTGCAAAGAAACATTACGTCACTTCCGTATGACCGTGCTTGTGACTCGAATCAGAGCGTTGTAGAGAAATACGAATGTCTGGTAGAGCCAAACACTTTACAGAATATAAATACAATACACAAAACTCGATAAAAGTAAATTCAACTTAAAAAAAATATGAAGCTGCTATTATAACGAGATCAATGAATGTATTAATTTAGACATACACCCCCCACATTAACATTTTCGATCAGACACAACTTTGCCCAAATAAGCTATCTACAGCCATATGGTTTATTTGTGTCTTGTTATGATCAGCGATGAAAGCACTGATCCTAGTGGCTATAGTGGCCCAAGCCACTATGATAAAGAGCAGTCCCATTAAAACCTTCCTGCAACCCGTACAAATTCAGAAACGTGTGAGTTGTATCCAATTATTTTAATTTTCTTACTCATACAAAAGTTAGTGGCAACCAAGAGGAAACTAGGGTTTAGACACAATTTACACTAAGCGGTGGAAGAGTAGGCTCAGAATGAGGGCTCTTTCTGTATTTACAGCATATCTATTTGTTCACTCTCTACGTTGATGTGTCTCAGGGGAGGAAAGGAAGGCCTGTTCAAATAAATACATGTTGGCAATAAAGCTCTGGTCTGCTATTTATGTTACATGACCACTTCGTCTGTTAAGTGTTCCATACTCTTGCACACTACTGAAAAAGCCCAAGACCCATGACAAAAGCAATGTTTTCATGTGGAGATTGGTAGCTCTATATAAAGCACCATATTATGCATATAGCGCTGAATGTTGTCAAGTATTATTGCTGTAACTAACAAAATATATTCACAAATAGGTTTCCTTCACAAACAGTTAATCAAAATCTAACCATGCATTTTTGAACATCTACATTTCTGACAGGGAGAAGAGTCTGAACAGATTGAGAGGGCTGTAGCCTCATACCCCCCGTCTTTTGCTATGCCATTAAGCAAGGCATTCAGCTGCTACAATGTAGTAGCTCAGGGGAACTGTACTGCACACAAGGGGGTATTTAGTTGTTCAACCCGTGCAGCTGTAATAATGACAAATGATCTTTATACAAGATTGAAAACACGCGCATATTATGAAGTAATCGTCGTCCAGCAGCTGACTCTTTTTAATTCTTACATAGAACAGGATAACAACGTCCTTCAATGCCACCACGTCATATCGAGGTTTGACTTAAAAGGAAAGAAAAAACTTAAACAAACTCCTGTGGAAACGACCCGGCCGCGTGACCTCAAGGTCATAGGTTGTCGTAGTCGTCGTCGTCCTCGTGCTTCCTCTTCAGCGACTCGCTGGCGGAGCTCTGCGACACCATCTTGGTGGTGATGAGGATGTTCTTTGAGCCAATCAGAGACGGGTTGATCAGGACGTTCTGCACCGTGGGAGTGGAAGGCGTGACTGGTGTCGGGGAAACATGGAAAACAGGCAATATTACTACAACGCTCATCTCGGTGAAATATAACGATGAATAGAATGTATTTTAAAATAGAATGTATTGTAAAGACATGACAAAACTAAATCTTGTTGTTTTTTATGCACTTTGTAGATATTGACCATTTACAATCCAGATATTTAGCATGTTTGACTGTTCAACCAAGAGCAGTTTAATGTACATTCAATTAGATCTGAGCCCATAAGAATCAGGCAGATGTTAGTTAGGTTCTGGGTTCCAATTTAGAAAGTAAACCTGTAAAAGCTGAGAGTCAAAATCCATAATCACTTAATCTATCCTGTCCAATTTATCCTATGCGGTCTACATTGCCTCATACACTCGAGTGCTCATTATTAGTGTTATTACCTTGATTGCGGGTTGAGAACACAAACTGACTAGGCTTGGTGGTACCTGTTTTGGACACGGCAGTCTGAGAATTGGGGATCTGAACAGTGAAGCGCTGGCCAGACAAGGACAAAGGGGTCGCGACCTTGGGGGTGACAGAGGGGGTGCCTGGAGACAAGATGGGTAAAGTTGGACCGTTTACAGACAACACACCAAAATGAACCAGCTTTACATGAAGGCATGATTAGTGCATACCATAAATAATTGTCACAAAAAGTTTGCCGTTAGCGACGTTGAAATTTAAACAGAAATAGTAAAGAAAAAAAAATATCTAATGAATGTATTCTACTGTCTACTGGCCTTTATTATTTGTTTCTCTATAATAAAATCAGAGATGGTGAATAAAATGTGACATCCCTACAAAATTATTATCGAAAGAGCTTGAAATCTTGGCAGATATCCAGACCGCCGCATCATTTACATCTCTGTAATCACCCTGGGCATCACATTTTAGTTTTAAAACAGCTTACTCTGGTCGGATGTGACATTGTGTATGCTCAGACAATTGGATGCGTGTTGTGTGTGCGTATGTCTCACCCAGGGTTGGTGTGCTGGGCCTGCTGGACACCGATCCAACACTGAGACGCGGTACTGTTATCCTTCCCCCCGACGATGAAACCTAGTGGGGACCCCAAGTGGCCAGGGCAACACTTTTTAGAAAACAATGTCAAAATTTCGAAAATGTGCTTCATGCTGGCAAACTAGGGCTGGGCGATATCGCAAAAAATATTATCACGATTATTTTTTCGTAATTGATCGATATCGATATTAATCACGATATATAATATATCTATATAATTTTTTTTGACAGGTGAAAGACATAACATTAGGTGAGGGACATGACAATAAGTGCTCACATATAAGACAGAACGGACGAGACAAAAACATACAGGAGGTCGTTCGTTGCATATTTTGACATTTGACATGTTGCTGTTCTGGAACAGCCCCGCTCGCGCTGCTGACAGCTGCGGTAGGACGGCAGGCAACACTTGTTGTTGCGCGCAATTTCATACTTTCTGTGTAGTCGCTGGGATGGTATGTTTTCAGATGTTGAAATAAATTAGTTGTGTTTCCCAATCGTGCTGGCACCGACCGACGGCATAATTTACGGACAGTCTTATCCTGTGCTTCATCAGTTTTGAGATAGCCAAACCACTTCCATATAATGGACGTCTTGTAACCTTTTTTATCGACTACTTCACCCTCCGTTGTTCCACTCATTTTTATTCTGTCGCAAAACGCTCCTCTCCTCTCGTCTTTCCTTACGCGGTGCTAGAACGGGCTCAAACGCGCACCAGGAAATGAGCGTGTACTTAAGACATTAACCGCAAAACTGCGATCTGACTATTGTGTTTATTTCTCCTTTTAGGTAAATATCTATATCAGACCTGTTTTATTTATTTATTTCTTTGATTTTTAAACTTTTCATTATATATTATATATATATATATAATGAAAAGTTTAAAAATAAAAAGCATTTATGTCTAATGCTTATCGTCGTAATCGACGTGAGTTTTATCGTGATTAATAATCGTAATCGAGTTATCGCCCAGCCCTATGTCAAACTGAATTGTGTTTGTATGCGTGATTATCAATTAGAGCTATTTCAGTTCAGAATGAGACATGTTTTTATATTACCCTCCAAAAGCACATATAAATAGTAACAACTTAACTGGGGATAAAAACAAAGCAGTTTAACTTGGCAAGGGCCCTGGATCAGCGATAGCTTCAGTTTATTGTCATGTACCTTTTTCTGGATGGACTTGAGTCTGTAGTTGGGGGCAGTGAGGCAGTAGCGGTCGGGGGGCAGCCGGGGGCCGGTGTATGGCTTGATCAGAGGAAGAGGCGTCCCATTCTTCTGCCTGGCAACCTCAAGAAGAAACTGACGACAAGAAATAAAAGGCTTATTATCTGTATATTATGGAAATAGGAATAATCTGAATGAATATTAAACAATTTACAATTCAGTATCATCATGGTCATTTATTAGGCTTTCATACAAAGTAACATAGCATGATTTCGCGTATTCATACGTTACTAATGAGCAGGTAGGAGTTAGGCCTTCAGTTAAACATCCTAACCACTAGGCTATCCTGCCTTAAATGTGTGTGTATATATATACATTGATTACATATTATTTATGAATTCAATTAAATTGCAATTGTTGGTGTTTATGTGTGAGATACCCTGCTTTAGTCCACTAATCTATCAGAAGAAGAGGAAGACTTACGTCTCTGGGCGGCGGCGAGGTGAACGACTGGTCCATGCGACACTGGATGGCCAGCTTAATGTCCTCTGCATCTACGGTAGATTTCTTGGCGTGCGTAGCATAGATTTTAGCATCCTCAATAATGGTGGTTACATATCCTATGAGACAATGTATATTAGTTTGAGCAGAACTTGGCAGACAAACTAAATGCATTTTCCAAAAAGTGCTTGTATTCCTTCCAATCTTTATGGATCATGAATAATCATCTCTGTGGATGAATATGATACCAGATGTCGTATGACTGACTTACTGTATGTAAACTCCAACATCTGGTTGATGACTCTGGGCTCGTACTCTGTTATTCCCATATCTTTGAGTATTTGTATCATCACCTGACAAGAAAGTAAATGGACCCATAAGAACAATGGTAATAAACACACATTAAGTCCATGTCATGTAGAGCCTTTGTAAAGGATCATACTAATATGATGCTTTTCAAAGTAAAGGATCATATTAATATTAAACTATACATTTGAAATATGATCCTTAACATTGTAAAGGATCATATTATAAATATATATTATGCCCCATTGAACCGACAACACGACTGTCCCTTTCAACGTTAGGATAATAAAACATCACGGATGCAGCTTAATCTTCCAGAGAGCAGATACTACATCTCGAAAGCATATTTATCCGAGGGCCCGCCAGTAAGGATTTAAGCTCAGGAAACAGAAACAACAACATGACAAATCGAGACTGAACTAATGCAAGAGATCCTGCAAAAAGGCTAACAGCTAATGCTAACACCGGAGCTAGCAGGACCAGTGAGAACAGAGCTGAGATAAGTCACCAACAGATGGGATAATTTATATATCTGATCGTACACACATTTACAACAAATATCTAATATAACTACTCATTAAGATGATTATATCAAAACTCTATTGTAATAAAGACCTGTGCATCTTTGGGAAGCGTTTTAGGGGAAGCCATTTTCCTTGTTTTGCGCCTCTAATTCTTCTTCGTCTAGAAAATGGAAACAGACACAGCGCCCCCTACCACCTCCTTCTGGCCCAGCGCCCCCTATTACCACCTCCTACTGGTCCAGCGCCCCCTACCACCTCCTACTGGCCCAGCGCCCCCTATCGCCCCTACTGGTCCAACGTCCCTGCCGCCTTACAGCCCCCCCCCCCCCCCTACCGCAGTGGTACAGCGCCCCCTGCCGCATCTACTGGTACAACGCCCCCTACTGTTTTAGCGCCCCCTACCGCCCCCTACTGGTACAGAGCCCACTACTGCCCCTACCACCCATACTGGTACAGCGCCCCCTACCTCCCTACCACCTCTACTGGTACAGCGCCCCCTACCGCCCTACCGTTATAGCGCCCCCTACGAGTACAGAGAAGAAAAGAGAGTAGAGAAAAAAGGTGGGTACTAAAGGGCTGATTATGTTCCCATTACGTTCACGCAACGCAAGGGGGTGACGACCCATTACGGCCTTTGCGGACCGTGCGCCTCCCAAAAAATGTAACCTTCCGATAATGGATTTTTCCTGCTTCTTCCTGCTTGTTATTGCAAAATTGATCAAGGAAACGAGTGTATTTGCATAATCCAGCAGTGCATACTTCCGCAGTCCAACAGTTCTCAGCGGCCAAACCTGCATGCAGCTGTTTAAGCGGGCTGTGGACGGGTCCCTCGATTCAAGGGGCCCAGAAGTAGATATCTCCCAGTACGTTCACTCCAATACAAGTTTACTTAACATGAATGATGTTGATGGTTTTAAGGCACTGTGTTGATTTTTTATCATTTAAAGTCGCCGAGCGATGTGTAGACAGACCTCTTTCTTATGATGCTACAATGCTGACAATGCTAGACAACGAGAATATTTCTGCATCCAGCACGTCATGCACTAGGGCGTGGCTGGCTCCAATTAGGGCATTTAGCAGACGCTTTTGCCTAATGCGACTTACATCTGTTAATACACATATTGACACACCAACGGCAGAGTCAACCATGCAAGGCGACAGCCAGCTCCTCACGAGCAATTAGGGTTAAGTGTATTGCTCAGGGACACATCAGCACTCAGCTGGGGATCGAACTAGCAACCTTTCTGTTACAAGACAACTGCTCTACCGCCTGAACTAAGCTGAACAAAAACACTCCACCTGTTTCCCATGCAAAGATATCCTTGATGTTGCCCTGCGACATTGAGCAGTTTTCATAAGAAATGAATGGGCGCCATTTTTTAATCCGCTGTCCTTTCTTTAATAGGTCCATGGCATAACCACGATCTGATTGGCCAACGGATCCGTTGCTGCTGAAAAAGTTTAACATTTTTCAACTTGTTGACAGCCTTCAGCGCACAGATCCACAATGCATTGCGCATCCGTCCCCATTCAAAGTCAATGGGGATCAGCCAACGGACGTAGGCAGTGGGCATGAGGCGTAAAGGCCCATTCACACCCTCAATGGGTCCGTCGTCTCTGAGTTTACGAATCCGGAGAGCTCCGGGAGAAACAGTGCAATACCACCGGAAATCGAGGCGGCAGTATAGAGTCAAAAGTCAGACCATTCGCGAAATAGGTAGAGTAGTATAATATCTGATTCCGAAAGCAACGTTTGGGGCGGACGGACGAATTTCATCCGGATTCGGAGGTATGAATCGGCTACCGTAGGGTGTGAATGGGCCTTTATGCCCACTATGGATATGGTTGGCCATGAAGGATGCATAGTGTATCCTTCAAATCCGGGAAAAGAAGGCTGCATTTGTCGGCTGTATTTGAAGGAGCCTTCAAAATGGGACAGCCTTGACGCGTCGCAGTGACGCAATCGCCCTTCGAATGCACCCGGATGCGTCCCCTGAATTGAGACACACTTCAGCTTGGCCTTCACGATCTACGAAGGCCACACCTTCATAGACTGCCTCCTTCGAAGGATGCGGCCCCTGAATTGAGGCCCCGTTTACACGAGGACGCTTGCGGGTAAAAACGACAAAATATTTTATCGGAAGTGTCTTTCGTGCCTTTCCGGTGACAGCGTTTTAAGGGCATGAAAACGCATAAATCTGAAACCACCCTCCAGAGTGGAAAAGTTGAATACGCTCCACCGTAGCGTTTCCATCTACACTGCCAAGACGCAAACCACTGCTCAGATCTGCTCACGTCGTGTACGTGTTTACGTCACATACATGTGCCAGTACAAGGAAATAAACAAACATGTCAGATTATTTCCATGCGTCGGACCCTATACGGATAGTATCAGTGAAGTGAAATTTCTTCTGACCAGACGAAATTTTTCTTGTTACCGGCGGTAGCCATGTTTTGTTTTTCGCGGCGTAGGTAAGAGAAGAAGTAAGATTCTACGCATGCGCTCAGACATGGCGGTGTTGTGTGATAGTGTATCACAGCACCACCTAGCCGCCTGGCATGCATACCCAATCGAATTCCACACACTTTTGCGTCACCGTATGCTCGCAGATTTCCTCCCGAAAACGCTCGTCTAAACGCGGAATAAAAAGTGAAGACGCAACGCCACTTTTGCGTCTTCTGTTCAGACCGTCATCGTGTAAACGTAGCCTGAGACAACCAAAAAGTTGAGAAATGTTCATCTTTTCAGTCAGCGACGGATCCGTCGGCCAATCAGACTGCGTTATGCAAATATGGACACGGAAAAACGTCAAAAAGCCCCCATCCGTTGACGGACGCATAGGTTCACGACTGCGTCTGCGTGCTCATTGCGTTGCGTGAACGTGAGCCATAATCAGCCCTTATCTACAATCAAAAGAACCCCCCCCCCCCCCATCATTTATGACAGTGGCATACTGTTTCACCACTTTACCGATATGAATCCTCCAAGTCATTTTCCGCTCAAACCATTTTGTTGCGAATGTCTTTTCTGACTTTATTGTATTGCCACAAGAGCCTACACCAAGACTTAACTTAACCAAGAACCTGACATTGACTAACCAAAATCCTAGATGTCCTCACGGTTGGACTCTCAAACCTTTTTAATTAAAGGCATGCTGGGAACACATCAGCAACAAATAGCAGTGGTATAAACAACACAACAAACTTAGCCCCGGCGCTGCATTAGATTTCAAAAGCGTGTAGGCCTACACATTAGGCTACTGTTGCTATTACTGACATCCATAATGCAACCCTCCTATGAAATGTAGCCTATTCGACCACCACATTTATACAACCACCTGTTCACTGATTGTTTTATGCTCCCAACAACTTTTCATAGGGACACACCACACCATGCATATCAACAATGCACAGAATGGGTATTCTGATTTTTGTATTGGTGGATTTATGATTGCTTTAATGATTGGGTTACATTATGGATGTGTCCCGTGTTATTGGACCGACGAAAAAGAAACAAAGAAAAAAAATCCTTTACTATTTTTCAAGCGCTTTAAACAATTTGTAATTTGGTCGCTTATTTGAGAAAATCTGAAATGTTTGCCACCTAAACGCCTGCAGGTGGCAGTCATATCTAAGTTACGAACGCACTTACGAACATACTCGTTCACTTTCAAATTTGTTCAGAGAATAAAAACTAGCGATAGACGTAGTCCTCTCTTATCCCGCTCTGATCCATAATATTTATAGGCCTACCGCTAAGACCATTTATTTGGAAGGGAGAGAGAGAGAGAGAGAGAGAGAGAGAGAGAGAGAGAGAAGAGAGAGAGAGAGGGAGAGAGAGAGAGAGAGAGAGGAGAGAGAGAGAGAGAGAGAGAGAGAGAGAGAGAGAGAGAGGGAGAGAGGGAGAGAGGGAGAGACGAAAGGAGGGAAATACTATATTGGTGTTGGTGGGTTCAAAAGTAATCTCAAGGAGTCTAATTACTTTGAGCGTCTCAGCGTTAGCTGGTCACTGTCCTGTCATGCTATGGAGGGCTATAGGCTTGTGCCTCCCTGCTCGGTTTTACATGTGGGGGGAAAAGGGATATGTGTCAAACTCGTTGCTGAAGTTAATGAATCATAGGTGCTCCATGGCAGCGGGATCAAGTACCTGGGATTCTGTTTTATTGCATGTGTGTGTGTGTGTGTGTGTGTGTGTGTGTGTGTGTGTGTGTGTGTGTGTGTGTGTGTGTGTGTGTGTGTGTGTGTGTGTGTGTGTGTGTGTGTGTGTGTGTGTGTGTGTGTGTGTGTGTGTGTGTGTGTGTGTGTGTGTGTGTGTGTGTGTGTGTGTGTGTGTGTGTGTGTGTGTGTGTGTGTGTGTGTGTGTGTGTGTGCGTGTGTGTGCTTGTGCTTGTGAACAAGTCCCATTTCTGAGTAGGTAAAATAAGGCCCTAACATGAACTATTAGCAGGGGTCAGAATGCTATGGATCCGGAGCCATACATGGATACTTGCATTGATTACATATGGCTGATCAACAACATTCAAATTAGGTATAGAAATGACAAAAAAATGTACACAAAATATTATGCATACATCCTTCTAGGATATGCAAAGCCACATTTTCATCAGTCGAAGTCACAAAGTTTGCGTCAGTTCAAGGTCACAATCAACATTGTGTGTGTTTGTATGCGTGTGTGTGTGTGTGTGTGTGTGTGTGTGTGTGTGTGTGTGTGTGTGTGTGTGTGTGTGTGTGTGTGTGTGTGTGTGTGTGTGTGTGTGTGTGTGTGTGTGCTGTGTGTTGTGTGTGTGTGTGTGTGTGTGTGTGTTGTGTGTTGTGTGTGTGTGTGTGTGTGTGTGTGTGTGTGTGTGTGTGTGTGTGTGTGTGTGTGTGTGTGTGTGTGTGTGTGTGCGTGTGTGTGTGTGTGTGTGTGTTGTGTGTGTGTAACATGTGTGTGTATGTGTGAGTGTTTCTGTTCTCTGTTAGTAATACTCAAACTCAAATTCTTTGCATCGAAGTTACAAAACACACAC
>OLKM01000330.1:168350-173350 GCA_900291075.1 Melanogrammus aeglefinus
TATGGTTCCACATTCACGCAACGCAATGACCGCGCAGTCGCTTCGACGTAGCCTTGAACCTTAATGGTTCTGCGTCGGGTTTATGTGTCGCTGCATGTCCATAGCAGAGAGAGAACAAACAGTTGGTCTTTGTCTGGGCATGCTATTACTTTAGAATCGGTCTACTACAAGATGTTTTGATTATGGTATGGTATGGATTCTAGCAACTTGACAGCTGAATACGGCTCAAACAAACAAAGTAAAAACAGAAGATAAGCTGCTAGTTGGTCGTCGTCCATTCTGGTCTATGATGACCGAATACAAAACGTCTCCACTTTTTACAGATTACTAGCGATTAAAAAAAAAAAGTTACAGCTATTAATGCAAAAGCTACATGTTTTGCCCTTGATTTTTTTTTACATAAAGTGTGTTGCCGGAAATGATGTAGTTTTGCGGACCACCACAGCCCTTGTGGCTGCGCCAACTCGACGCAAGGTTACAATCTTTGGGAGGCGCACATCAGGCCCCTTGCTGTGGACGCAAGGGAGGGTCCGCAAGGAGGGTCCCGCGATGACTTAATGGGTCCGTAACCTCCTTGCGTTGCATCAGCGTGGAACAATAAAGAGCCCTTTTAGATTCACAGAATTCACTATCCAGAATAATGTAGATGTGAGGGCTTGACCTGGTGGCTGACCCCGAGCAGTGCATGAGTGAAGTGTGGCCCGTCACCTCTGTGAATAGGGAGCGAACTTTGACACCAAGTGGAAGAGGGAGGGGAGGGGGGGGGGGAGCGACCAGAGACGATAATAGGAAGAGTGAAGAAAAAAGTGAAAGAGAGACATGTGTCACCATCACACCATCCTTTATCCACTTCATCTCACGTATGAAGGATTTTCTATTTTATCGTACATTTGCAAGAGATGTTTGAAATTAAATATCTAGAACACGATGGTAGTATTGAACCACCTAATATATCTTTCAGAATACAATGATAAAGGGACGATTGCGTCCTCCTCCACCCCCCCATCTGTGGGGGAGATTCTGCCTCACTTCTCACCTTGTGCTGTCTCTCTGTTCTGCCCAGCCGGTCTGCCGGTGAGCCGGTATCCCCTCAACCAGCGACAAGCCACTAAACATACGCACCTGATTCATTCAATATATATTGCATCATAAACGCTGATTATCATCAATTCAAAATAAGCATTTATCAAATATTGGATTTTAAAAAGATAGATTACAAATGTGATTACAAACACTGTGAGGGCACACTGTAAAGTTAGCCAGTATGTATGCATGACATAGACATAGACATAATGAATAGACTTTTATCATATTATACATTTTGCATGATGAAAATCTAACATTTAGGCACCAAAGAAAGAATACAATATTAATTTACCAGCTGCAGAAACTGAAACAATAAACGTCAATCTGGTGGCACCTGATTTAAATATGACAGTTCCCAATAGGCACTCTCTTTATTCACCAACTAAGGCCCAATCCCATTTCTATATCTTACCCCTTCCCCTTACCCCTTCAAAACAAGGGGGAGGGGGAAGGGGAAGGGGTAAGGGGTAGAAATGGGATTGGGCCCATGTCTGAGACCATCAAATCATATGCCTCCCGACCCTATAGTTTTACATAGGCTTCATATCTAAGTATATATATTATATATTATATATATTTTAATTTTTATCTTAATTTTAGTCTAATGTATGTTTAATGTATGTTCTGTTTTTATGCTACTGGATACCTGAATTTCCCTCGGGATTAATAAAGTATCTATCATCATCTATCAATCATCATATGTGTGTCTGCAATTTTAACTGGTTGGTTTCGGAACTTTCACCTGAAGTATCCCGCTATTTGACCTGCTAGCTTTAATTCCTTTGGAATACGCCCAGTGAGTCACCTGGCTTTCATATTACTGCTGACTCTGGATCGCAGGAAAAATCGACCTTTCTCATTTCCGGTTGCCTCTGCCGTTAACGGGAATGTGATGATACCGGCTAGCTTTTGACCCTTGCACTTCTTATCCTTGCCGTTGGTTTGTGCTGACAACCGTCAAAGGAAGGCTTCCACTCTAGTCTCCACCATATTAAAAACTCACATTGGATTAATCAGCATTTAATCTGTTGTGAGTCTCCTGAGTGGGATTCCCTCATAGCAGCATATTAGGGTTAGGGTAAATTAGTTAATCCTTCATCGTGTCATCTCCATTTGCAATACATGAACTTGGAGTGTAATCAGAGTTCCGTAAGAGCGTGTTGAAATCTGCAGTGATTATCAACAGGCTGAAGGTTAATTGCCGACGGGGGGAAAGGTGAGTCAGTCAGAAGTGCCACAGGGATTTGTCCTAGCTGCGGGTCAATGTGTTTCACCCTGGCTTATATGACCTCTTTAGCAATTGGTTCACAGTGTACACAATCACACAAACACACACACACACACACACACACACACACACACACACATGAACACACACTCGCGCACACACAAACACACACATTAAGACACATACACACACACACAGACACACACAAACAAGTCACACACACATACACGCATACATACAGACAGACACACACACACACACGTATACACACACACACACACACGTATACAAACATACAACAAACATACAACATACATACATACAAAGTACACATGCAGATACAAACAGTACCGTTGCTAGCAAATACACACACAAACACACACCTCCATACATACACTTGTACTGAATGTAACACACACACACACACACACACACACACACACATATATTTTTCGGTATTTTATTTATACAAAACGAATTGATACCTTTATTTATTTTTTAATGTTTATAACATGTGTATATATATATATGTATATAACATAAATATAATATACATATCTAAATATATTTTTATATATGTATATGTTTTTATTCATGTTTTATATGTTATATAGTAGTAAGCTTGATTTGTTTGTGTTTCTGTGTGTGTGTGTGTGTGTGTGTGTGTGTGTGTGTGTGTGTGTGTGTGTGTGTGTGTGTGTGTGTGTGTGTGTGTGTGTGTGTGTGTGTGTGTGTGTGTGTGTGTCGTGTGTGCTGTGTGTGTGTGTGTGTGTGTGTGTGTGTGTGTGTGTGTGTGTGTGTGTGTGTGTGTGTGTGTGTGTGTGTGTGTGTGTGTGTGTGTGTGTGTGTGTGTGTGTGTGTCGTGTGTATGTTTTTGTGTGTGTGTGTTTACATTATGGTCTCTTTCGGATGTAGGCTAATGGGCCTGAATCCTGCTATATGACCACTTGTAATTATAGACAATAACAATGACTATAATCAGTGTCTGACTGATAGAAGGCAATCACGCTGTTCATAAAATGCTCTCTTTTACACCGTAATTACCTTTCAGAAGTGTTGACATTGATTATGTTTATTTGGAATACAAATAATTTACTGAGTTATGATGGCATACATCTGTCTGGCAACTACAATAATTAAATCAATAATAACAAATATCATCATTAATGATTCAAAATAACTATTCACATCAACATACTTTGATGAAATAAATTCAATGCAAATTTGCTTAGTTAAAAAATGACATCCGCAAAAGTAATTGCAGACGCCTAATTTGTCCCCTCAAGTAATTTACCGTATCAAAAGATTACAATTGGATTACAATTTTGGTTTAATACAATATATTTAACATGAAATTAATTTAGTTGAATAAGAAGATAATTTCCTACTTAAGCACAGATTCTAATGAATATTCAGTCAGGCCCATGCTGTGTCTATGACATATGGGATTCCACTGAAATACCTTGAGTCTCCCATTATCCATTTAGGATTATCTGTTCTTTACAGCGTGCTACCGTTCTAACACTACCACTTTACAACACTACTGTTTATTCACAATCAATGTAACCAATACAAGGGGGTATTAGGCTGCAGTAAGTATATTGTAAATGAAAGTTTATGGTAAAACTGGCCCATAAACAGCCGGTTGTATAAGTCTGAACAAGCTCAGACGGGACCAATTAGTTTATGGACGCAGGCGAGAGTTATTTGCTTGGTTTGTGGCCTTTTCATCTATTTGCTCTAATTATTGGGATGTGGACAGAGATGATTTTAACATAATTTGATTGGCTATAGCGAAATTCCAGTTCAAAGATGGAATGCAGGCGCGAGTAAACGTTGGGATAGCCCTAAAAATAAATAAAAATTCTACCCGATTGCTCATTGAGGTATAGATTTAGCGACATGTTGATCAACTGCATTTTCAGGCCGGTATGATATTAAAGATATCCTATCTCGAGAATTGACTGGCAGCCATTTTGTTGTCTGTTTTTCCGCTGAGGTTAATCCATTCTGGCTGTGCTATGTAATGGCCGTCTGCCCCGCCAACCTTCAGACCTGTCAACTTCGGTAGTGCCTCTATCTGTGTGCTGGATGCGTGTTCATAGCCAGCCCAGAGACAACATGCATATGTGACCAACATTATAAGACCAGGTTATGATTTCCTTTGTTTTTGTCTCGGCCGGTGGTCAGAACGGTGAACAAAGCCCCCCATTTAGGACGTCACGGTAACTCCGTTGTTACAAAGGAACGCTTGAACACGTATTCTCTGTAGACTACCTCCGTTTTATCATAAATTAATCAACTGTCATGTTTGACTTCTTATCGTTTTTTTTAGGCCAAAAAGAGTGTCTTTCAGAGGTTTGACCTTCAGCACCTCCTCTGTCCCCCAACTGTCCTCTCTATGCTCCTCCTTCACACACATATCTGTGTCTCCGTGGTGCAACCATCTTTACAACATCCAAGGCCCAATAAACTTTATGGCGGTTGAGAAGCGGGGGTGGAGGTGTGCGGTGAAACCCTACCAATGCCCAGGCTCATTACCTTGTGTTTACCTTCAAGGAAAGCCAGAGGCTGATTGTGGGCAAGCGAGAAAAGGAAAGAGAAAGACAACAACACCGGTGGTCCGTGACAACCTGTAGGCTGCTTATCCGCTCCGGCCTGTAGATTAAACGCTACGCTGGGATGT
>OLKM01000330.1:175850-203350 GCA_900291075.1 Melanogrammus aeglefinus
TTGGTTCATCATAGCAAAATTGGAGAAAACAGAAAAAGTATGAATTTGGGAGGTGGCCTCAAATGACCTGCCTGGATGGCTGCTCCACCCATTTGCCTCTCCCTTGGACATTGTGCTGCAGTGTAGTGGGGACCTGTCTCTCTGACTGTCTTAACGTTGACTGAGCCAAGCCTATTCCGTTCATTTGCGTTACGTCCACCACACGATGTGTCTCCTTCTCAATGTCTTGAGACATACAGAAAAGTTAAGCCATGCAGCGTCTCTGAGAAACCCCAAGACAAGGTGTTTTTTTTTCTCGGCTGTCAGCATTTCCACTCACAGAGTGACGCAGCTGCGGTGTGGCCCATAAGTCTCATTCTTTAAATCCTTTTGGTGGATGTAAATTCAACAAAGTGCCGATGCTGAGCTTTTTTTTTTAAATCGTCTTTGTTTCAACCAATTGGGACTTTCCTCAAGATGGGTTTGAAAGTTCATTAACGTGGCACAACACCAACAGTGTGATTGGGTCAATCATTCTGCATGTCAAATCAAAAGGCCTCATCCTGTCAAGCACTTAGACAAGTGTGGTTCGGCCAGGTCGTGCTCATGTCGACCCAGGACACATGGACCTATAGGACAGACGGCGCGCGTGCGTGCGTGCGTACCTGTCTCTCTGATAGCCCGAGTGCGGTGGCGAGCTCCGCCTTCCTCCTGATGGTGATGTAGCGGCTGTAGTGGAACTCCTTCTCCAGCTCCAGCCGCTGGTGGTCTGTGTACACAACGCGGTACTTGTCTTTGGTCCGGGTTTTGCCATCTACAACAGACGCATGTAGAACAAGACAAGACAAACCGTTAGGTACAGGACCATTGACAATAGGGTGGTGGGAAAGCAGGGCCGATGGACAATGGGGGGAGAGGGGGTGAGGGAGAGAATGACCCGGACCACACGCGTGAATTACTGCCCTTCCCCACCTGTCTGGGTTTCTGTTACAGCCATTGCTCTCCTCAGAGCAGATAGACAGCATAGAAGACTGGAATAGGAACTGTTTTTCTTTCCGTGAAGTGGGAAACAACCGCAGGGGACAGAGGCCAAATCAAACCATCACTCTCCCGTCAATCTGAGGAGGTTTATGAAGTGTATCTGTTTTATTTTGTTATAAAACATCCACATAAAATGTCCCTCCACCCGTTAGTACTAACAGTGGCAGAGCATATCTCGTTGGCCCGTCTAGAGCGGTTTACTATTCAAATGGGAGGCTGGCCATGTTGGAATTTGCATAACACAGAAGAATTCTCTCCCTCAACATATCTGTATATTTCTCTCTCCCTCTCTCTCTATCTTTCCTGGTCTGTCTGTCTGTCTGTCTGTCTCTCTCTCTCTCTCTCTCTCTCTCTCTCTCTCTCTCTCTCTCTCTCTCTCTCTCTCTCTCTCTCTCTCTCCTCTCTCTCTCTCTCTCTCTCTCTCTCTCTCCTCTCTCTCTCTCCTCCCTCTCCCTCTCTCTCTCTCTCCTCTCCCTCTCTTCTCCCTCTCCCTCTCCCTCTCCTCTCTCTCTCTCCTCCCTCTCCCTCTCTCTCTCTCCTCTCTCTCTCTCTCCCTCTCTCTCTCTCTCTCTCTCTCTCTCTCTCTCTCTCTCTCTCTCTCTCTCTCTCTCTCCATGCTCTGCTTTATTTTGTCCTCCAATGGTCAAGCATTAAGCTGCTCAATTCTTGAGGCAGGGTTGACCCTTAACACATTAAAACCAAACCGAGTATATGGTGACAGTAACGTCATGGACAGCAGACAAAGTATGTATGTACAAAGTGTGTTTGTAAGCAACATGAACGTAGGTATGTGTGTATACTGTATGTGTGAGTGTGTTTGTGCATGTGTGTGTGTGTCTGTGTTTCTGTGTATGCATGTATGTACTACTACAATGTATTCCATTAATTCAGCCTTACATGGGTCCACTTCCATAAAAACTTAAACAAACAATGCTAAACCAACTGCCCTCTCTCTGTCTGTCGCTTTAACCCTCTCTGTCAACACAGAGGGAATCAACAGAATTAAACTCAAACATTTTAGTTTGAGAGGACATCTGTCCAAACCTCAGCTTTTCTGCTTCATTTGGCAGATGCCGAAACTCTCAACTAAAACCACATAACAGTTAGCCAGTCGCACGGACACACACACACACACACACACACACACACACACACACACACACACACACACACACACACACACACACACACACACACACACACACACACACACACACACACACACACACACACACACACACACACACACACACACACACACACACACACACACACACACACACACACACACACACACACACACACACACACGCACAAACATGCACACAAACACATATACACACACACATTGACATGGCTGCTCAATAAATAATGGGCTGAGATGGACCGAGACTGCTAATGAAGGACTGTAAATCACATTAGAACTTCACTCTGTCTATATGCTGAGAGAGAGAGAGAGAGAGAGAGAGAGAGAGAGAGAGAGAGAGAGAGAGAGAGAGAGAGAGAGAGAGAGAGAGAGAGAGAGAGAGAGAGAGAGAGAGAGAGAGAGAGAGAGAGAGAGAGAGAGAGAGAGAGAGAGAGAGAGAGAGAGAGAGAGAGAGAGAGAGAGAGAGAGAGGCACTTAAATGAAACCTATTTTTTTTTATCTTCATACTGGAAAATTATAGATATTAGCTGTCTTGCCTTGTTCCTTTATAACTTTCTCTGCCTTAATTTACATGTTATTATGTATTTATTATTAATCAATAGAATTGTGTTGTAATATCATTTTCGACATAAATCTGAGTTAAATGTACACACCTTTCGTATATTTCCAAAAACAGGCATATTTACAAAAAAAGAACTCAAGTTAAAAGTCTTTAGATAAATATAGCCTAAATTAAATGGAAATGCAATAATTATATCTCTATTTTGAGAAAAGCCTGAATTAGGTCCTATCCTACGGTCGGACTATTTAGCCTCGCCTTTTGAATTATGATGACTTAATAAAAAAAAAAACGTCAATGCAAGCTAAACGAAGAAGAAAAACGAGATAAGCGCAAAGAAGAGACACCTTACACATCAAAGACATCGGAACAATCTTGTGTTCTCCGCCTAGAGACAAGGAGAAAACAAAGAGCGACAAGGCGTATGGCAAACATCCCCAACGGGCCCGCAGTCCCATTCAACAGTGGGGGCCACATAGGCCATTTACATAACAAGTGCATCAAACCACGCAGTGAAACTCTTCAGACAACTCCGCTCCTTTGATCCTGCCCGTGTTTCCAATGGAAAATACATCGGGATGTGTTAGAGAGGCGGAGTGTCTGCGTCTGTGTGTGTGTGTGTGTGTGTGTGTGTGTGTGTGTGTGTGTGTGTGTGTGTGTGTGTGTGTGTGTGTGTGTGTGTGTGTGTGTGTGTGTGTGTGTGTGTGTGTGTGTGTGTGTGTGTGTGTGTGTGTGTGTGTGTGTGTGTGTGTGTGTGTGTGTGTGTGTGTGTGTGTGTGTGCGTGCGTGTGTGTTTGTGTGGCGGCCTCGTGTTGGCTGTCTTGTTATATCGATATTTGATATATTCATATCTAGGTTTCAAACGGTTCCAACGGAAGTTAACAGAATAACATCTCAAAAGCCTGAACCATTGCAGCCTGAGCGGATATACGACCAGCGAGTCTCCTTAAACAACACTGAATTCTGCGTTTGCTTTTAGCTGTGGATCAGGAGATGATGTGACAAGATCCTATCAAGGAATGTATGCAAAGAAATGAATAAATATTTATTTTAGATTTAGAAGGCCTGTCGACAAGGCCCACTAAAATGACTCAAATAATTACATTTGTATTCACCTATAATGCGTCGTTATTATGGTCTCTACATCCGAAGACCATTAGGCTCACATATTTAATAGGCTTTATATATTGTTGATTATGAATAAAATAATTGCACTGTTCAGTAGGCCTATAATCAGCGTAAAGGTAGTAAAATCCTCCCCGAACAGTAGGGCTCTGCTAATAAAGTGTTTTATTATAAGCGTCCTCTTATGCGTGTTTTAACTGGCGCTGTAAACCAGTAGCTAAGAATGAAGAGCACTTTATGGCAAAGAATATTTGATGGAAGGTTAATTTACACAATCAATCCATTCTCCTTCAGGGGCGACCTGTAGGCCTACAGGGAACTGAAACCGATAGTAAACTATTTTTACGCACACGTTACAAGCATTTAAAAGGCATCTGAGACACTTGGCATCTGCAACTAATGATCCCATGGTCTGACTGTCGCCGTGTGTTTGTGATGGCGCATATGCTTCATTAGCCTAAATGCAGTTTAAAACCCGACAAGTTCCTATGAAGGACCGTATACAAAGAAATTACTAAATATGTATTTCTAATTTATATAGGCCTAACGGCAAGGCACACTAAAATCAATAAAATAATTAAATATGTATTTACATTCACATAGAAAGACCCAACCACTCGGCAGGGGTGCTGATAGTCAAAATTCCTACGATTTTCATAATTATTATCAGCGAAAGGCAGAAAACATCTCCTGTCATTTGTCACCTGTGTTTTACGCACAGTCTCTCAAAGAAGCGCTTACTTGAGGTGGAGGGCGGCGCGCTGTTCCGTCGCATCCAGTCATACGGGTTCCTCCTCTGCAGGGCGTTGGGCGACAGCTGTCCGGAGGACGGGTTCATTGAGGCGGGCAGCAGTGCCGCGGGCTGCCCTGGGAACTCCGGAGGGCTGAACCCAAGCGGGGGCCCCACCGCGGAGGAGTTGGGCGTCGGGGTCGCATTTGAGGCCCCGTGATGCCCGTAGTGCGAGGGCCACTCGTCCCCCCGCGGTGGAGGAGGCGGATAGGACGGATTCCAACCCCCGACCCCGTTCTGGGCCGAGTGCGGGTCGTTGTTGATCCCCGGGACGTGGTGGTGGTATCCAGTGAACTCCGAGTAGTGCGGCGCGGCGGGGACGAAGCTCTGCGGGTTGAGGTTGAGGCCGGGGTGTCCCCGGGAGACGGGGTTTTGGTGGTGGTACATCCCCGCGTCCTTGTCCAACAGGTAGCCAACATACATCTTTCCAGGTGATGGGACGCCCTGTGCATAGTGCGACTCCAGCTTGTATACTTGTGTCCCGCGTCTCTTCTCAGCGCTCGCTCAGTGTTGTGTTGTGTGTGTGTGTGTTCTGTGTTGTGTTTGTGTGTGTGTGTTTGTGTGTGTGTGTGTGTGTGTGTGTGTGTGTGTGTGTCTGCGTGTGTGTGCCCGTGTGCGCGCGTGTGTTGTTAATGAGGTGGATATTCTGTCTGTATTCTGCCTTCATGTAGGTCCAACCCTCGTGTGTCTTCACCGGACCGAGGTCCCACCTGTACTATTCCATTGAGCCTTCCAGTTCGTCGCCTCAGCTGCCAGTTAAGAGTGCGTCGGGGTCACGTGGCCTGTTTTATGGCCTCACCGGCCGCCCCTCACCTCGTCCCTCGCTCCACCTTCCTCTCGGCTCCCTACTTTATTAACTCATTGTCTTATGTGCTAATACAAATATCCTATATTTATTCGTCCTTACATTTATATATCTGTATATATAAATATATATTGTTTTCTGAAACTCCTCAGCATAACCCATGTATCATTTGAATGCTGTTTTTCGTCTAAACATATTTCATAGAACATAAAGGCATCAAGGCCTCAAGGCCTTAAAAAAAATCGCAAACCCAAAATTAACCTCGCGTCCCTCGTGTCACAGAGCACTGTCTGAGACACCACCTCTTCATTCCTCTCGGCTCACCCTATCTCACATCATCTGCATGAGAGATACATGGCTGCATTTCAAAGGCTTCCATCAAAGGCCCCATGCTGGGGGGAGCAAATCTTACAAATGACGCTCAAAACAGACTAACATCGAGGTTTCGCGCCACCGCAGCTAGAACAGAGAGGAAGCCACACAGTCAAAGAGTTGGTATTTACAGTCTAAAAGTATTACCTTTATTATAAAGGTAATACTAGAAAGAAAAGAAAAATAAGAATAGAAAGAAAATAGGCACACTATTTAATGTCAGGTATACGGAATTCTAAAGAGGTTTTAACTACACACACATAAGCACGCACGGACACACACTCACGCACGCACGCACGCACGCACGCACGCACACAACCACACACACAAGGACGGTTTACATATTACAACAGAGCAAGCTTATGTGGTGCTCCCATATCTGGGAAGGAAGTAGGAGGCCTGAGGTACTTCGGAGGTTGTCATAAACCGGGGGCACCAAGAGGTTAACGTCGAGCTGCGTCTCCGTCCCCATTCTCCCTCCCTCCTCTCCGATTGATATGAAGGAGACTTATAGGCGGAGGAGGGGAGGGACCAGACGCCAAGGTGACTTCCTCCTCCGCCTCGCCCCCCCCACCACGCCACCCCTCCCCCCCCCCCCACGATGGAGGAGCGGCCCCTCCTCCATCTAACACGTTGACATCGTCGCTCCTGTTCTCCGCTCGGGGCACGCACGAGTCACCGGTCAGGTGGTCAGCCCTGTGACGGTCAGCGTGTCGGGGAGAAGAGGGCTCACAGACAAGTGTTGGGTTCCAATTGATGGTTCCCGTTGGTCACCTGGCAACGTGTTTTGGGTTTAATTGGCCTACAGCGGCTTCCATTAAGCGAGCATTACGATACATTTGCAGCATAAACCACATTGTTACCGAAGTGTCCAATGTGTCCCGTTGAGCAGTTTAACCGCAATGAAACACACGCTCGGGAAGGTCTGAAAATAACGTCAGGCTCATTGAAACGTATCCACTCACCTGCAAGTTGCTTTGAAGAATTCATACATCTGATTTTTGTACCCTGAATCTCCACCAAAAACAATCTTCTCAAGTTATTATGGGTTCGCATTTTGGTGAATTTATTGCCATTCTCTGCCAAGTTGTTTAATAATTTACCCTCAGCCACAAGTGTCAATTTAAGTTATAAAACATGCAATTAGATGAGTTACCAAACCATGTTATTAAAACCGTGGCATTATTGATTTGGCTTAATTTATATAGAGACCTATGATAAGGAATGAAAGCCTGATCACGTAAAGTCCTACGCAGTAATATTAATGTTTTATTTTAGATAGGCTAGATTCATATGGTTCGAAATCTTTAAGGAAAAAATGTAGCTGAAAAATCGAATTATCAAATAGGCCTAAAACTTTGGCCCCAAGTTAACCATTAAGAACTCCTTCTTCGATATTTGATAGTACAACTTTGTTGTTTAGATTATGAAATGTTCTTTAAAAAATCTTAAAGGATATCCGTCGACCATGTATAACCCAGATTCACCTGAATAGGCCTCCCCGCTTTAATGATCACGGATCTTCATATTTTGACACCAAATGGCATTCAATATTATTATTATTTTTATTATTTTTATTATTAATTATTATTATTATTATTATTGTTATTTATATTCCTCTTATCCTTCTTATTATAACTATTAACTTTTCTAGCCTATTGTATTTACGATTATTACGGTAATAATCAAGATGATGATTATGGTTATGATAATTTAATATTTTTAGGCCTAGCCTATCATATAATATAAATGAGCGTTTTTATGAATATTAGATCATCAAAATAGGCCTATTTTATCGTGGTTGAATAGGCTATGTTTTACTATTTGGGGATCTTCGTTTGTTTGCTTGGTTGTTCAAAAAGGGAATGCTGCTTTATAATAGGCCTATAATATCAATATATGCCTTAGCGTCGGGGATAAATTATATCTATATCTATATCTATAGATATAGACATATAGATATAGATATAGATATATAACACAAAAGCCAAGCGATTCGATGACAAATTAAAGCGCAGAGAGGAAGAAAAGCGCGAGTAAGAGGCCTGGGCCTTTGCAAAAAAATCCAGAGAGACCCGAGCTGGAGGACACCTGTAGAAGGTGAGACTTTCAAAATATGGACGAAACGAAGGGATGCGTCTGAACTGAAGCGAGGCTGGTGTGTTTGCGCTGCACGGTGCCCATCCTGTGTCTTTGTCACCTGTCTGTGTGTCAACCATTAACTAGACGCCGGCTGTAAACCCACAGGTTATGGAAAGTTGGATCAGGACACGGCAGGTCGTAAAGAGCCAACCTTTTTATTGTTGGGGCGTCAGAGGGAGCAGGGGTCTACTTTTCACTTTGACATACAGTGGGTTCTACTCCTCCTCCAGGTGATCCCCAACCGATCCCTCATTATTCACACTGCTTTATTCCGACTACAAGATCCAAAGATGCATGCAAACCTATATATTCAATAGCCTATATCTTTATTTCCACGTCATATGAAAGTGTTAGGCTATTTGTAAACCACTGCTGATTATAAATATTATAATGATCATAAATATACCTGTTACCTACAGGTACGTTACCTAATATATATATTACACATATATATATTACACACACACACACACATATATATATATATATATATATATATATATATATATATATATAGATATCTATATATATATCAGAATCAGAAATCTCGTTTTATTGTCATTGCACGAAGGTGCAACGAAATTGGTGAGGGTCAAGATGGGTTTCAAAAATAAAGATGCTTTTTAAAAAAATAAATAGATAAATAAATACAAATAAGCCTACATTTTAAAAAAATATTTTTTTAAACCAAAAACCAAAAATTTTAAAATGTCAGCCAATTTTAGAGTTCAGATAATGTATGATAATGCAATAGGCTAATTTATAATTCTGCATTATTTAGAGAAATAACAGCTCTAGGGTAGAAACTGTTTTTTAGCCTGTTTGTTTTTGATCTGATTGCCCTGTAGCGCCTCCCATAGTGCAACAGTTCAAATGGTTACGGCCTGGGTGGGATAAGTCTTTCAGGATGAGGCAGGCCATTAGCTCAGGAACACTTCTTATGTTGGCACTATTATGAGTTAGTATGATCATGATGATAATTGTTGCTGTTCAATCCATAGATGAGGCACGAATAACTTTTGTGGGTATTGCTGTGATGCGCTTTTACATTTTTAAGTAGCCTAAGGTTTAGGCCTATAGCCTAAAGACAAGTTAACGTCGGTGTGGGCTTGATATCGGATCCAGCAGTAGCTAATTTAAAATGTAATTTGTGAGATAATGTAGACAGCACACAGTTGCTATTCAATCTTAAAAATGTTTGACCAATAGTATGGAATCAAAGAAAGAATAAAAGAATATTAAGGAAATGAAACCGAGGGCGAATCCTCTTTCGTTCAGATTAAAGGGGTTGTTGAGGCATTGTCCGAGTTGAATGGTAATTGTTTAACAAGAGCGCCATCTTCCGGTAGAGTGTCAAATAGACAAGCATTTATTTATTATTATTTTAACTTAAGGGTATTTTTAAAGGTCCGATGGCATGAAAATCTCACTTTATGAGGTTGTCTTACATTAATATGAGTTCCCCTAGCCTGCCTATAGGTATCTTGCTCGCCTTTGAAAAAATGGAAGCTCTTATTTGGAATGTGGCCCCATATGTCGTTATAAGGAGCCAAGCTACCTCCCCTTTCTCTGCCTTGCCCGCCCAGAGAATTTGGCCCGCCAATGAGCTACGACCTTGCGAGCGCTGTGTGATTACACACACTGTAACGCAAGTGTACACTTCTTTGTTATTTGGATAAGGGTATTTCCACAACGAGACTGTAGTTGGGGTTATCTCAGCCATCGTTGGGCCCCACTTATGGAAGTAAAACTCAGTCCCTCCAGAAAAATGCGGTGTTTTTTTGTGAATGTTGCGGCCAAAAATCCTTGATTATGCAGCACGTTTTCTTAAAAAATGCAATGAAATATGCTGCATATTTATGCAATTGTATGCATGAAATTGCGGGAACTTGCGAAAAAATGCGGGAATGCAGCTTTTCGATGGCGTTCACGTCGCATAATTACGTCACTTCATAACGTTCCCATAGCAACGGGGAAATTGCTGCTCTTGCGTAGTAAACAATATTTTTCAACTTTCTGCTAAAAGATATATGTGACTTTTTTGCAACGAAAATGCAGGGATTATGAAATCATACAAGCACTGCATATTTTGCGCAGAAATCTGCAATTTTTGCTGTGAAAGTGCGGCATATTTGAAAAAAAGTCTGCATGAATATGCAGACTTCGGCTGAGTGTTGAATTATGCGATCGCATAATTGCGTTTTTCTGGAGGGACTGAAATCTGTCATCTGATTTATTTATTTTTTAAAAAGCTATTGAATTCTATGCACTGAATATTTATGCATTGAAAAAATGTACCTTTTTTTTGCCTCTGAATATAACACTCTAAATTTCTCAAAAAATAATTTTCACCTTTATTTTTCAATGTTAAGTAATTCAAAATCAAATATTCAACGTTTAAAAAATTCAACATGGCAAATTCAATGTATGAAATTCAGTGTTAACATCCGGAGACCAAAGGAAGGGCAATCCAGCCTAGATGCTATATCTCGGTCAAGCAAGGAGAACGGGAATAAGAGCGTCACTCGCTGGTTCATTCTTTCTTGATACAAACGTTAATTCTAAACATAATTTTGCACAGTAGCCCATAGGCCTAATAGGAAATGCTCCAAGGTGAATACTGCAGCTTTTTATGGGTCTTAGCGACGGTGGTGGACCATACGCCCTAGCCATTGTATCGGTCTGTAAAATGCTAATCAAATAAAATACAATTTATTTATTAAGCACATTTAATATCAAGGTGAGGGGGGGGATCTTATCTTTCTATTTTTCTGTGTGTGTGATTGCAGTGGCTTGGCTGGATTGACATGCAATAATTGTAAGGGGGGTTAAGGATCCCTTTATTAGGGCACAAATTTGGGGCGATCCGAGGTCCCTTTGCTACCTTTGGTGTGATGCTGGGGCGATCTGAAGCCCCTGTGGAACGAGAGCGCAGAGCCGATGCTAGATATCGGCTCTGCGCTCAGTCTACAGATTGATCAGGAAGTGGAAGAACCAGAGACCCCGACGCAGTCGTTTGGGATTCATAGTATCAGGCCACAAAGTTGTTGGCCGTATTGGGCAACTGCAGCGCCAGCAGCTTGTAGTTCCAGTTGAATCACGGAAAGAAGCGCCCGACAGCAACCTGCTTTTAATTTATGTCATCCTCATCCAAAATGTGCAACAGCGCCCCCTCCTGTCACACTTTTTGGTGGGTCGCAGAATTCTGAGCAACACTCGCTTGCACTCCTTGCTTGACCGCGATCCAGCATCTAGGATCAATTGCTCTTCCTTGGGTCCTTCGATGTTAACGCTGAATTTCATACATTGAACTTTGCAGCTGACTTTGGCATGTTGAATTTTGGGACTTTGAAAATATTTAAGTTGAAATTTTTAACGTTGAATATCTCTCATCTCATCGTCATCCGCTTATCCGGGGTTGGGTCACGGGGGGGGAAGCAGCTCAAGCAGGGGGTCCCAGACTTCCCTTTCCCGAGCCACATTGACCAGCTCTGATGGGGGGGATCCCGAGGCGTTCCCAGGCCAGTGTTGAGATATAATCTCTCCATCTAGTCCTGGGTCTTCCCCGAGGTCTCCCCCCCACTGGTCGTGCCTGGAACACCTCCCAAGAGAGGCACCCAGTGGGCATCCTTACCAGATGCCCAAACCACCTCAACTGACTCCTAAGCAAAGGAGCAGCAGCTCTAATCCGAGCTCCTCACGGACGACTGAACTTTTCACCCTATATCTAAGGGAGAAGCCAGCCACCCTCCAGAGAAAACTCATCTCGGCCGCTTGTACCCGTGATCTCGTCCTTTCGGTCATCACCCATCCCTTATCCCTTGACCATAGGTGAGGATAGGAACGGTTTCAACCGAATAGATCAAAGAGCGCATGCCTTGCAGCTCAGCTCTCTTTTCGTCACAACAGTGCGGTAAAGCGAACGCCAATACCGCTCCCGCTGCTCCGATTCTCCGGCCAATCTCACGCTCCATCGTACCCTCACTTGCGAACAAGACCCCGAGGTACTTGAACTCCTTCACCTGGGGCTAAGGACCTCATTTCCTACCCAGAGTAGGCAAACCAACCGGTTTCCTGCTAAGAGTCATGGCCTCAGATTTAGAGGTGCTGATCCTCATCCCAGCCGCTTCACACTCGGCCGCCATCCGATCCAGTGAGTGCTGAAGGTCACAGGTCGATGATGACATCAGGACCACATCATCTGCAAAGAGCAGTGATGAGATCCCCAGAACCACCCGAACTGCAACCCCTCCCCACCACGACTACGCCTCGATATCCTGTCCATGAATATCACAAACAGGATTGGTGACAAAGCGCAGCCCTGGCGGAGGCAAACACCGGGAACGAGACTGACTGGCTGCCGAGAACCCAGACACAGCTCTCGCTTTGGGAGTACAAAGATTGGATGGCCCTGAGGAGAGACCCCCCTATCCCATACTCCTGCAGCACCTCCCAGAGTTTCTCCCAGGGGACCCGGTCATATGCCTTCTCCAGATCCACAAAACACATGTAGACCGGATGGGCATACTCCCAGGCCCCCTCCAGGATCCTTGCGAGAGTGAAGAGCTGGTCCGTAGTTCCACGTCCGGGACGAAAACCGCATTGTTCCTCTTGAATATTTGAATATTTGATTTTGAAATTTTTAACATTAAAAAATAAAGAGCATCAATGCCCAGCAGCCGGCAGCCGGGCAGCGATTTAGTCTACAGATTGATCAGGAAGTGGAAGAACCAGAGACCCCGACGCAGTCGTTTGTGATTCATATTATCGTCTGGAGGCACACAAAGTTTTTGGCCGTGATAATATGCATTATATGATACCTATTAGGCTATTAGGATATATATTATTTTGACATGGAGCTCCAGGACTGTAACGCAAGTGTTGTAGGCCTACACTTATTTGGATAACCGTTCTGTTGTTGGTGTTATGGCGCATAACAGACTGTTATTTACACCATGAGACTGGTAGTGGGGGTTATCTCAGCCATGGTCGAGAAGGAATTGAGGGAAAGGAACTTTGGCCTTGACTCTCTAAAGTACATGAACCAAGACATGGAGGAGAAAGGGATTGTTGCCCGCGATTGTCTCCCGTTTGAGCCCCGCTGCCGGAGGGACCACCGCATAAGCGCTGCCCACTGCCGAGGCGGCGAGGCTCCGGCGGGAGAAAATCTCGGTCAACAATCCCTTCCTCTTCCATGTCGTCATTCAGTCAGATTGATGTGGATGAACCAGAGACGTCGGAGAACCCGACGCAGTCGTTTGAGATCCATAATATCGTTTGGAGGTGCACACAGCTTTTGACCGTGATAATATCTTTGATATAATATAGATATCTATTTGTGACGGGGCTCAGTGTAAAAGTCAATATGAACGGGAAAGGGGGGGGGGAATAACTAAAGAGGGACCGACAACGCCACCTGTCGAATTACGCCCCAGGAAATATCGAACAAAGAAAATTAAACTATTATATTAGAGAAATAATAAGGACACAGGTTAAGTATACTAACTGTTTCTTTGATTACAATAATAATAACTAAATGAAGAAAACTGGAGCAAAACCAAACCAACCAGCAAAACAGGGGTTATTTAACCCAGCAAACCAATGGTCAAACAATGAAACAGAAAAGGGGATAATAACACAAAAGCAAACTGCCGCTCCACGACAACCCCATGCCCTGTGCCTCCTCCTCGGTCCCCTCCCAGCTCTCCTCATACGAGGTCCACGCTGGTGTTAGAGCCCACACTGAGCTCAGAGCCTGTGAACCAGCTCCTACACACACACACGCACGCACGCACGCACGCACGCACGCACGCACGCACGCACGCACGCACGCACGCACGCACGCACGCAGGCAGGCAGGCAGGCAGGCAGGCAGGCAGACAGACAGACAGACAGACAGACAGACAGACAGACAGACAGACAGACAGACAGACACAGACACAGACACACGACACACACACACACACACACACACACACACACACACACACACACACACACACACACACACAGGGACACACACGGACCAAGGCCTCACCGGCGAGCCGCCTCGTTTTCATCACATTCGCCTTCAACCCACATTTGGAATGTCAGGAGGTCTATATTTAATAAGAAATCACTGTATTGCAAAGCAAATTCAATACAAAATTGGGGTTGAAGGCCAAATTTTGAGTCTCCATGCGCGAAATGATAAACTTCTCAAGGTCTCAAAAAACCCTTGTCTTCATTATTAAACCATATGGTAAACCCCACACAACTTTGAGATGCGTTTTCTCGCGAGATTACGGTGCTGTCAACCTCTCCGGTGCCGTCAACGTTCTTCTCGCGAGATCTCCGCACGCACCTCTCCAGTGCTGATAAAGCGTTGTCTCGCGAGATTACCGCACGCATCTCTCCGGTGCTGATAACGTTCCTCTCTCGCCTGCTGCTGATTGTTATTCATCCTACAAAATGGCTTCTCTGTGTTTTTGTTCTCCTATTCATCTATTCGAAGCCAAAAGATTACGGCCACCTCTCTCTTAGCTTTCTTTGTATACCCAACAGAACGATAGGTAAGACGATAACACTAAACTGTATAAATAGAATGTTAGCCGCTTTTTTGTGATGGGATTCTCCCTCGTATTGTCAGACTCTAATAAATGTGTTTCGTGAATGAATAAATGTTGAATTGTGGTGTTGCCCTCGTTGTTTCTCCCAACTACCACTGTTTTGAATATACATCTGCACAATGGTAGATGTAACTGCGGCATTACGTAATTTCTCTCTCTCTCTCTCTCTCTCTCTCTCTCTCTCTCTCTCTCTCTCTCTCTCTCTCTCTCTCTCTCTCTCTCTCTCTCTCTCTCATACATTTGGTTTATCATTAAACCATTTGGTTTATTATTAATTATTTATCTGATCAGGGCTTATAACATATAGCCTAAGGGCTGTTTTATATCAAAGCAGAAACCTACTAGATTGATGTAGTTTCCGTTCTGTTTAGGCCTATATACCCACAGCTTCCTGTTAAGAAGCCTATACATTTATGAACTACTTTAGAGGGTTAAAGTGTTATTTTCCATGTCTGTTTGCCAGCTTCCTACCCAATACAAAATGCACTTCCATGTGAGCTGTTGTAGCTGCCTTCAAAAGTGAACACACGAGATCAGTAAAGGTGAGGAGCCATGGCCACTGAGTTGTTTTGCAGTGCGTCTGTGTTGAACTGATGGACTTGTTGAGATATGTTGTAAATCCATCAAATTATCTTCTATCCCATGATATGCCAATAAAAAGTAAATAAAATGGGCATGTTCAATCTCAAGTCATTCTGCATCGTAAACACCAAAAGAGAAGTGACCACAGTGAGTCAACTGTACAACATGGGATTTTCTTACATCCAGTTCCCACACTGAAAGTTGAAATATGTCCGTCATTCATCTCGGAGAAATCTACTTTGACTCAAATACATTGATACAATTAGGCAAAAAGAAGCCTTGATTCTGCTTGCTAAACAAGGCGCATGTCTCTCTCTCTCTCTCTCTCTCTCTCTCTCTCTCTCTCTCTCTCTCTCTCTCTCTCTCTCTCTCTCTCTCTCTCTCTCTCTCTCTCTCTCTCTCTCTCTCTCTCTCTCTCTCTCTCTCTCTCTCTCTCTCTCTCTCTCTCTCTCTCTCTCTCTCTCTCTCTCTAGGTTGCCCTCATTCACCTTTATCGCCCAGCGAGCCGTCGGAAACATGTCTGGCTTCTGGAGATCTGCCAGGTTAGGTTTACTGAGTGCTCTTTGTGTTTCAGGTCCATTCGATACAAGACTGACTTCTCACCATGCAGTGTACTGTTTTGTATTCATGAAACAGACTATACAATGTTGTGTTCCACATCGGGACAGCTGTGTTCCCTATTGTTTTTATTTCCACCAGGAGTGGTGGTTTACACTACTTCTACGATTAATTGTGTCGATACGCTGGACAAACGACACAGTGTGTTCGGACTGGAGACTAGTGCAACACAGGGTCCGTGCTAAAAAAAAAAAGATGCACATAAAGGGCATTCGGATTAATCACACGACTCCGCTTATGACGTATTTTAATACGCAATGGTCTATCTTAACGAGATCAATATGAATTCTATTGTTTGCAAACATGCTCCTTTTTTAAGAAATTAGGAAGAGCCCTCACTTCGGAATCCGAAGTAAGGAATCCGAAGTAAGGGGGAATCCGAAGTAAGGAATCCGAATCCGAAGTAAGGAATCCGAATCCGAAGTAAGGGGGACTCCTCTATGCTGGTTGGCATTACTGCCTTCAGCTAGCCTGTTCCCTCCCCATCGATTCCAGCATTGCTATGCCATGTGTTCAGTATCGACAAACTGCTGAATGACCTGATTGACCATCAGAATTCGTTAAAGCCATGTAATAAATAGCTATAACTCTAGCTGCAACTAATGCGACTGGAGGCTGCTAATGGGAAGATGATATTTTCACATTCTGTTACTCTAGCTGGTGGGGTTGTTTGGGGGTTAAAGGCTCCAACTGAGCCCTGCTTCCTGACCCCCTTGGGAAGGTCGAGGAGCAAGGGCTCCAACTGATAAGGCCCGACTACGTGCCCTTTTACGACTTCCTGAGGTGGTTCATCAATCGTTTACTACCATCTGGTTAACAAATGTTGTCAGTATCTTGAGACCTGTCTGCCACTGTATAACGGCCCGATTCCTATACCGGACGCGTTACGGCCGCGTTACAGGCCGCGGCACGTCTTGGCCGCGGTCAACGTAGCAGATAGCTTCCACTCTAATCAATGAGACCATTTCCACCGGGCGCGGCTGCAGAACGTCTCAGCAGCGTCCCAGGAGCGGCTCGCCGCGCCGCAGCGCTTTCATTCTGTAGCATTTCTATTTTTGACGCGAGCCGTTGCTGAACCGCGTCAATTTCAACAGAGCAGATCGAGCCGGGCAGGAAGTGAAAAAGTAAAAGCCATAGAGCAACCAGGCAATTTTCAAAATAAAACCCAATACTCAGCTCATGTAGCCTATCACAATTTCACATCAACATTATTACGTCATGACCGGTGGCACCAGGTCAGCAGTCAATCAATCAAAGGGTACCAGGTCAGCAGTCAATCAATCAAAGGGTCTCAGAGGGTTGGCAACATGGACAACGAGAGACTCATTGTCGAAGTTCAGCAACATGAAGTTATTTATGTACCAAATCATCCTTTTTATAAGGACAATGGCCGGAAGGACAAAGCGTGGCATTTAATTGCAGTAGTTTTGAGAGTGGGAGGTGAGTACATTAGGATTTAGGATTATCGCGTGATCTCGTGATCTCGCGTGAACACGGCTGGCTCGCAAGGCTGCGCTGCGTTGCCGTAACGCGCCCGGTGGAAATGCACGCAGGGCAGAAGTCGCAGCCGTTCCGTTTCATTCGGTGGAATCCCGGTGTTAGAAGTCCTTGCTTTGGCCAATGAACTGGACTCCTCCTTGCAGAGCTCTTAGAGAGACGCGCAGGGCGAACTCCCATCTGAAGCCTCCGATTATTGTATGTTATACGGGCGCTGTACGCGTCTCATACGCGCGTAAACCAATGGTTCCCTATGGAAAAATTGCCGATTTTATACGCGTGATACGCGGGTAACGCTTTTGGTGTGGCCGTACCTTTATGAATTTGGATGACAGTTTATACCGAAACGATGGACAACTACTAAGGGGAAAACTCATAGTAGCCTACAGCTTTAATTAAGCTTTAATTGACCATATATGCTTAAAAAGTCTTTATTTACCATTAAAAGAAAAATTAGAATTGTACGGTAAATGACTGATTGAAAGGCCACTCTGCTCTATGTCCTGTGTGATCTTCCATGCGGTTTGTTTCTTGCTTGCAGCCATCGAGGGCTCGGGAATGGGACTCCCCTTGGGCATGGCGCGCCGGGGCCTTAGCTACGATGACAACATGGAGGCCCCCATGTCCACGCCCCCGCTGGACGTCAGCCTCAACAATCCCTGGCGCCGGCCCGTCATACCGGAGAGGAGGTTCTCACACCTGGCCGAGGTACGCACGCACGCTGTGGACATCCAAAAGGGTCAAAACGCCACCTCATTGTAGATTTGTGCATTCACTAAAATCAAAGTAACGTATGGTATTTTTGTTGACGTGACGGCGTATATAAAATACGCAGTATTAGTGGTTCAAAAGGCTCTTTCTTAAGCCGCCTTTCCTCCATTCTAAAATGGCATTAAGGACGGCATTTTGGACCTATTTCTTAAAGCGTTATTTAACGCCTTCGTTTCCATAACAGCCAATTGACTTCACTAACACAATGTAGGCTAAACGTTTTTTTCACTTGGATCACCACGTCTATTCAAATAATCCGGTCCAATTGCATAAACTTCATGGCGAATGAACAACCTCAGCAATCCAGTCTTCCGTGCATCATTCGACCCCTCATAATCTGGGTTTGATCTGTGCTTCATACATATTCAACTACTGGAGTGAATGTGGATTTCTATTTAAAGTATTTGGAGGACATCTAGTGGACAAACGTGTTAATGTCATGCAGTAGCCTAGTAGAACGAGACCGCATTCATGGGTATAAAACACTCTTTAAAAGTCCCATGGCATGAAAATGTCACTTTGTGAGGTTCTCTAACATTAATATGAGCTCCCCTAGCCTGCCTATGGTCCCTGATTAGCTAGAAATGGCGTTAGGTGTAAAACGAGCACTAGGTGAAAAATTAAAGCTCAGATGCTCCGATTTCAAATTTGGCCCCATATCGTCATAAGGGGCCAAATGACTTCCCCTTTCTCTGCTTTGCCCGCCAAGAGAATTTGGCCCACCAATGAGACAATGAGCTGCCGGCGGTGGTTGCCAAGTGCTCTATTAAGGGCCCACTAAAAGCTATATGAAAGCATTCATAAAGAAGCATGCCATGAGACCTTTAAAAATCGGCTATATTGCTTTTATAAGGAAAATTAATATTACCTTTGGTAAAACAGCCACACTGAACTTCAAGAATAGAGTAGATGTAGGCCTAATATAACCATAAATACCTACCTTTTAACTACAATAAGTTCACAATGAACAGTCGTGGGAAATATGGATCCATATGCCACTTTTCTGAGATCAAGTCAATGCACTGCACATCACAGCAAAGATCATTAATGAATTATTTATTTAGTAAAGTTATTTTCAACGCAAGTCTCAAACAAGGCATCGTTTGGTCACCTTTCATAGCAAACGCACGCACGCACGCAGGCATGGTAACACAAACCCACAGACACATGTACACCCATATGAGAGGAGCAAGCTGAAGATGTGGTGTTCTGCTCTCCCTCAGGATGATGAAAGCGGTGGTGCTTGCATCAGCCGGCGCAGCAGTATCAACATTGCCCCCACCAGGTCACCGGTGGTAGTGAAGACCAAGGCCTCCTCCATCATCATGAACTCTCTCATCACTAGTACGACGTCCTTCCCTTCATGGAAAACAAATGATCATGTTCTCTCCTATCCTTTGGCCATGTGCATGATCTCTCTCTCTCTCTCCCTCTCCCTCTCCCTCTCCCTCTCCCTCTCTCCCAAGCAGAGCAGACCCAGGACAGTGTGATGAGGTTCGAGCAGAGTGCGGGGCTCACTGATACCAGCTACACGCCACACAAGGGACTCACTGCGGAGGAGACCCGCCACCACCACCGCATGCCCGAATCATTCCACGTGAGAGCATAGAGCCTGAGGGATCTACTTTTCCCCCCATTTATTTAATTGGCGAAAATATATCAGTTGCGTAAAGAGGGGTTCTAAAATAACCTCTTTATACATCACATGTTCCATCATGCCGTGGAGTAGACGCAACATCCAGAGCAGAATACCCAAAGCCCTTTTGGCATTGGCATTCAGTAAATACAGCAAGGTCGTCGTGCCATGCAGACGTGTGGTGAATGTTTATGTCCCCTCGGCTACGGTTGTTGCCAGGAAGACAACCCCCCCCCCCCCCACCCCAGTGTGGCCTTGGGACTGAAAGACACAGGTTGTTCTGAGTATATTGGTGTTGTGTTCCTGGTGTTTCAGAAGCTCCAGATCCAGAGCAAGGAGTCCCGGGAGGACTCGTCGGCCCAGTCCACCCCCTCAAGCACCCCCCACAGCTCCCCCAAGCAGAAACGCAGGTCAGGGCACACGCGCGCACCCGGCGCATGCACACACACACCTTTGTTCGTACACATAGACAAAACAGGCATGCGAAATCGGTTTATTACGGGTTTTTTTGCTTCTGTCTTATTATTTTCATATTTAACAAGGTTAACCCTCAGGAATCAAGAATCTCTTTTTCCAAGGAAGACGTGATGTGAGAATGAACTGCTAATGGTGTGTGTGTGTGTGTGTGTGTGTGTGTGTGTGTGTGTGTGTGTGTGTGTGTGTGTGTGTGTGTGTGTGTGTGTGTGTGTGTGTGTGTGTGTGTGTGTGTGTGTGTGTGTGTGTGTGTGTGTGTAGGAGCTGGTTCACAGGCTCTGAGCTCAGTGTGGGCTCTAACACCAGCGTGGACCTCGTAGGAGGAGAGCTGGGAGGGGACCGAGGAGGTGGGGCAGGGCATGGGGGTGTCGTGGAGCGCTGGGGCGTCTTCGGACCGCGGCCCCAGGTCCAGAAGACCGACTCCGACGCGTCCGAGTCCACACCAGCAGGTAACCATGGCAACGGGTCCCTCTGGAGGAGGTGGATGAAGAGGGAGTCCAGCTTTTTCTTCAGCTCTCGTGTAAAGACGAGGTCGAGGTTTCTACTTAAAGGTTGGGCAAGGGATTTGCGAAACGCCAGCAGACTTTGAAAACACACACCTCAAATGGTCCTACACCCTCTCCTTCAATGCTGACTCTGACTCCACCCATTCCAAGTACATGGACGCGCAATCATGCACGGGCGGGAACACAGATGCGTGAGAGCGAAGCCATTAGCAGCTAGCTAGTTAGCTGGCTCCAGTAGCTACCGCAGGATAACAACAAACAGAAGCTTGCTCTGGGTCACGAGCTTTGAGTACGTGCACGAAGGGGTCACGCGCGGGGAGCGGGGTAGGGGGAGGGGCAGTGCAGTACGATCGTTTGATTGACGTACTTACTGTCCAATGCCGCTCGGTTGGTTCTGGAAATCATTGGCTGGAGTTTTTCGAGCCCTGCCCGTTCCACATACGATTGACTTGTTTAATTTTCATGTCAGTACTTCTAACTCAGTGGCTGTAAGTGGGTTATGATAAGGATTTCAAGTAATTTTGCAAAAATGGCCAAAAAAAGAGAATTCCATACCCACCCTTTAACCCTCCATAGTTGGGCTTAGGTGTCCATTACACCTCAAAACTCTCTACAAGAAACTAGCCATGCTCATGACCACGATGAAAAGCCTGTTGCAAGACTAAATTTGCTTTGGTTCCAATTGTGTGTTTAGTAAAACAAATGGTCCAATGACCTTTGTACTAAAGATAAACGCCACTAGGACATGTTCCACTTCATTTATCTGGAGAAGTGGTGACGTTATAGATCATCTGTCTGCATCCAGTGAAAGGACCATTCGGGGTCCCTACGGATGTTTGGAGGGTCAATAATGGACAGCAGTGGTGAGAACTCGATGGAACAAATCCAGATTAAGTTTGGCCTCTTTTGGTTCTGTTGAAATCCTGATTGAGAATGACCTGCGGTAAGAGATCCGTTTCTTGGTTCATGTTGGCGTGTGTGAATTGATTGGTGATATATTCTGAGACGTTTGAGTTGATAATTGTTTTCTTCTACACAGGCTCTGCCCGTTATCTGGTATAAATGTGTCTCCATATTGTTTACCCTACTTTATTAGTTTTTCATTAGTCTTCCTATGAATTTATGTTATTATTATTATTACAAAGCCCTGTAGTATCTTCTAATTTACAAATGGTTAAATGGTTAATTCCAAATGCTTTTTCTAAAGACTGAGGGGCTATCTAGTGATTGGAATCAGAGCGTGATGAGCCTTTTGCCTGCTGCTTGTGCCGAACAGATTCACTGAGCTTTTTCCTACCCTTCATGTTTTCGGCGCAGCCCCCTGGATACCCCGAGCTGTTAATGCTCAACTAAAAAAACTGCCCTCATTGTAGGTTTAGATGTAGACGTTGCGTGGTTTTGCAACAGTAAAAATGTTCAGCACACTACGCAGATTTTTCCCCCCCCACTCCCAACAAATGCGCCGGTGCACCGGCATACGCCTTGTGTGTGATCAGCCCCTCCCTTTTTTGTTCTTTCCTACAGCTGGCTTTGCTCTCCAGGCCTACCGCGGAGCACAGAAACCCACCGCCATGGAGGTGATGAAGGCCCAGGCCCAGCGATTGGCCGAAGACGGTGCCGCTCAGAAGGTAGCCCCGCCCAAGATGGAGATCCCCACGGCAGAGGGGCGGAACCGGGGGGCGAAGCCGCACAAGCTGAGGCCTCGAGATATGAACATCCTGACGCCGTCCGGCTTCTAGAGAGGCCGCCGGGCGTCTCCCTCACTGCTCCGCCCGTTCTGGCAGGATCCTGGGGAAACGACGACCAGGAAAAAGATTCAGTTTCATTAAAGCAGAAGTAGCAGGCAAGGAAGAATATCTGTCCCTTAAACCTGTCCCTCAAAAATACTGCCCACAGACTTCCTTCTACTAACCCAAACATTAACATGCATTTTTCAAGGATCCATGAAGCATTTCCTACTCATCCGCATGTTAAGCCTAAGCTTGCATTATTATAGTCCTACACAACAAAGTTGCTCTTGTACACACACCTACAAGTTTGCAAGTGTTTTGTGGGTCTCTTCAACAATTGCTTGGTTGGTCTGTCGTCTTGTCTGTCTGTCTGTCTGTTGTGACGCAACATCCTGATGATCCTCAAGTTACAGATCAACATTTGTTTTTTCGTGTGTGCACATGCGTCAACAGGGCCAGTTCTGTAATTACTATGTTTTGTTTAGTTTTTTTTAAACTTATTTTAGAGCATTCAGGAACAATGTAAGCCAATGAAGTGGTTGAGCTGCTATTAATCAAGAACAACGTTTATTATTTGCATTTTGTTCTTTTCTCAGCAGAAGATGCCCTGCGCACAGTTTTCCCTTATTCGTTATGTCGTTTAGGTTTGTAATAGTTGCGCAGGCAAATGATCCCCTATAAACGACAGAATAAAAGGAACAACCACCAAAATATATATTTATCATAGAGGACACGGCTTTTACAATTTACTTTATTGAGATGTTGACTAGAAGTTAAAACTGGATTTTGTTGTGTTGTACCAGAAAAACAGCTTGTTGGAAAAAAAGATTTATTCCTCATCATTCCTATGGTTTACTCCTCTATCACAAATGCTTTATTGTAGCCATTGTCCAATATTACCATTAATGATGATGTATATGCGTTTATCTCTCCTTTGCTGCTGACTTTTACAGTTTTATTTTTTGTTAAAGTTATTGTTAAATGTCCATTAAATCTAGCTATATTGGGTGACATCATGGTCAGAGTGATGGAAAATGTTTGAGCCCGACCCATCCGGCGAAGCTATCTTGTGAACCCTCCATTTCAAAATGTCTTTTCGGCATAAAGTGTTCCAAGAGTCACCTTAAAGTGTGTGTGTGTGTGTGTGTGTGTGTGTGTGTGTGTGTGTGTGTGTGTGTGTGTGTGTGTGTGTGTGTGTGTGTGTGTGTGTGTGTGTGTGTGTGTGTGTGTGTGTGTGTGTGTGTGTGTGTGTGTGCGTGCGCGGCTTCATGTTAAGTGGAATGCTAGTTCATTTTCTTACAGTAATGATGAATTGCATCGAACTGCACTTTATGCAAGTTTGTCAAAAAAGAAAAGCTTTGTAAGCATTCTATTAAACTGCTAGTGTCCAGCAGATGGTCTTCATGAAGCATCATCACTTTTTCTATGGGTCACAAATGTCCTCCCTCAAGCAGGATCAGTGACTGCTGGTTCATTTACATTCATCCATTTTCCACTGTCTGGTTTCATAAAACAATAATCTTGTGACGTGTCAAGAGAGTGTAGCGGTCCATGTACCCTTGTATGACGTGACTGTATTTATATTGTAATGTCACGCCTCAGTGTGGATGTCTGATTGGTCCACTTGCTGTTGTGTTACCAATGCCTCATGCATTGAATGTTTCCCCTGAAATGTGTGTGTGAGTGGCGTGGAATTTGTTTTTGACCTTTAACATGACTTGAGGGATAAAGTTTACCTTCCTGACTCAATCTCCCTCACCGTGGACACGCTGTTGTATGTACAATCTTTCACGTCAAATAAACGTCCTCTAATCAGTATCAGAGGAAATACTGTTACTGTTAATACTGTGATTTCTTCATGTTCTTGGAAAGCACATGTCTGTTAAGGTCCATGGTTTATGACATGGCTGATATGATACAATATAACGCTGACAGCAAAAATGTACACGGCTATATTTCTGTTAGGAATTAGATGTATTCTTTGCAGATTCCATCCCATTATCTTAAGGTTTGTTTTTTTATTAGGGATTGCAATCCAGTGATTTCCTGTAATTACCACAAAAAATCTGAAATGTTCCACAGGCGAGTGACATTAACACAAATAAACAAACAGATAGGTGAAGCATCATCTCCCTGCTGGTTATTTATTGAAAAGAGGTCATTGTATGGTTTCCCTCTGTAACACATTGGTTTTAGGAGGGTTTGATGTAGAGGAGGTTCAGACTGTACCAGAGTTAGGCCTGTTAGTTCACCCTCCTTATCTTTGGCACATATATTTCAAGTCTTGGTTGCTTGACATTTCATTTTCCTTTTTTTATGAATAATTCTCCTTTTTAATCATTGTCTTTTCCTTTCAGTATACCTGCAGTGAATGATTACCTGGTCGTCCTCAGAAAGCGTTAGTAAGGGCAAGTATGGCTGTTAATATGACTGATTCTTCCTATTGGCCAAAAGAGAACCTTCTTAAAATTAGCTAGGAAAGTCATTCAAAGGGCATTTGCACATGCATAGAGACAAAGGATTCTGCAGATCATCTTTAAGATCTTCAATAAGTGTTCAATTGTAGACATGATCCAAACCATCAGTCCTCCTTGACGATTTACACCAAAGTCGAAATGGGAAAGAAGAACATTTGGCTGCCAACTGTCATTGACGTCGAACTGTCTTTGACGTCGTTGAGGAATGCAGCAAATCCTCGGTTTGGACAGAAGATAACTGACCAACTGACCAACCAGGCAGGGAAGTGCTTGGATTCTCCATCAGCTGTTATACGTCTTTGGACAAACGATTATTCTCTGAAGGGTAGCATGCTTTTTCCTGTCTTTGAGAAGCACCCGAGCCTGTTTCTAGTACTGAAATACCATCACTCTTTCAATGTTCAGCTCAATAGTCAGTTGCTGATATGGTTATTCTGATTGGAGATCACAATAACTGAATAATACATAGATGTGTTCAAGCTCAAAACATCTTTGTCCTGCTGCTGAAGATCGTGTCCTCACGGCCAGAGTTGAAACGGTTCACAGTGAAAGTTACCAGACAGATCTGAAACGACTCTAATCCACCTGTCCCGTCCGTCCATATACCCCCATTCGTTTATCTGTTACAAACTCTGTCGGTTCCGCCGCTCCCTCGTCCTCTCGCCTCCCCTTCCTCCCCTTCCTCTTCGAGCTCCGCCTCTTCCTGCTCTGCCTCCCTTGACTTCTCCAAACGTCTTGAAGAACTGCTCCATCTCCCTTTGCAGTGTGGCGTTGCGTCGGTCCGCGTCCACCCGGGCCCGCTCCACGTTGCGTATCTTCACCTCGGCCAGGCTGTGCCAGCGCTTGTGCTGCTCCAGCCGGGAGCACAGGGCGGCCAGCTGATCCTCCAGGGCCTCGTTGCAACGCTCCAACCTGCCACAGAAGAAGAAGACTGGGGAGTGAGATGGTCGGGGGGGGGGGGGTCAAACCATTATAAATGCCGTCATAGCTTAAAGGTTGGGTATGGGATTTTGAAAATACACAACTCAAATGGTCCTACCCCGGCTCCTTCAACGCTGACTCTGACTCCACTCATTCCAAGTACATGGACGTACAATCATGGACGAGCGAACACAGATGCGCGAGAGCGAGCCATTAGCTAGTTAGCTAGCTCCAGTAGCTACCGCAGGATAACAACAAACAGAAGCTTGCTCTGGGTCACGAGCTTTAAGTATGTGCACGAAGGGGTCACACTCGTGGAGCGGTGGATGGGGAGTGCAGTACAACCGTTTGATTGACGTACTTACTGTCCAGTGCCACTCGGTGGGTCTGGAAATCATTGGCTGGAGTTTTTCGAGCCCTGCCCGTTCCACAGATGATTGACTTGTTTAATTTTCATGTCAGTACTTCTAACTCAGTGGTTGCAAGTGGATTATGATAATGATTTCAAGTAATTTTGCAAAAATGGCCAAAAAAGAGAATTCCATACCCAACCTTTAACGGAAACGTCGGTTTTCAATATAATTTCATTGTAGCAATTCTGGAAAAAAGAATTTAGCAAGCTTAATAGTAACAACGCTAGACGCCAAGGTTGGGCCTTCAGCTTATAGTGAGCCAAAAAGACGGTGATTAGCGCCTTTTCACTCTTTAACTATTATTTAGGTTTAGAAATTAAGAGTAACAACGGTTGGAACATTGAGCCGAGAGTCAAGGTGGAGAAACTTAGCTGGTGGAGTATTACCCTAGAGTATAATGTCCACGACAGAAGAATGGGGTTAGGGCAAAGCTGACAAAAAGACAATCAACGCTGAAGGTAGAGGTCACCGATTATTTATGAATCTACGGTTTGAAAAATATTTACTTTTACTTCTACCACTGGTACCAAAACAAACGAAAGGTTTTGAAAAGTGTTCCATCTCACCTGGATATGGTGGCCTGGTACTCAGTCCTCTGTCGGGTCATCTGTTGCTTTAGCTCAGCCAGGTAAGAGCGAACATTGTGGGCCTCAGTCTGAGCCTGGGAGGGTTGGGGGTCCGGAGACCCAGAGGAGAGGAAAACCTCAGAGCTGCCCGTACTCAGAAGCATGTCACTGGGAACGGAGCAGGAGGCTGGGGAGTTAGGCGGCTGAAGATCCCCATTGGGGTTATCATCATCAATAGCATCCTCAACATCATCGTCTTCGTCACCGCTATCATCCTCTTCCTCATAACAGTCATCCTCTTCTGACCCCTGGTGAGAGAGAAACATGGGCGATGACCTCAGCGACTGGCACCGACTAGACCCACACTCAGCGACGCAGTCCCCCGTGTCGTCCACTGGGAGCAGCTCACAGGAGGAGAAGGAGAAGGAGGACACCAGACTGTGTGGGGCTTCCTCCTCTCCTGCCCCTTCCCTCACAATCAAAGAAGAGTCCAGGTGCATGGCCGCCATGTCGGCATCAAACGGGTCACCATCGCCGATCTCCGTTCCCCTGTGTAGAGAAGCTCTGCTTAAGTTGTCGTAGACCGACGTGGTGCTGTCCTCCTGGTACTCGCTGCTGCCGCCGCTGTCCACCTCCGGTAGTACACCCACTTCCTTCCTCTCCTCCGTTTCCTCAGCCCAGGGGAAAGCCTCTTCTTCCTTGTGGCCAGGCGGCAGTGCACCTGACTGAGCAGGGCTGTCT
>OLKM01000330.1:213350-223350 GCA_900291075.1 Melanogrammus aeglefinus
AACCAACAACAGTTGGCTTTTCTTCGGTCGTGGAGCGGATTGTAAACAGACAGCCGGGGGTCTCCAAAGACGGGTCCGTGTTTATGGAAAAGGACAATATCTGATTTCAGAAGCTGAAATAGCCCACGGCCAAAGGTGAGTATATTTTTATGTTTACGAGGGAATGCTGGCCCACGTTGCGTTTCATTCGGTCACAGCCGCAGTAAACCGATACCACACCAAATGTTTTGACATGTTGCCTGTGGCACCGGTATAGTTTTCCATGTTTTTTATTCAATAGTTTGAAAATAACATGGTTTGAATAAAAAAATATGTTTTATTTGATAAGATCATAACAAGTGTTGTTTGTTTAACGGGGCGTTCTACCACACTGAATCATGTGCTCTTCGCGCGTCGAGCGACTCTGCCCGGCTGGTGCTCTCTGCCAGGTGTGTGTGTTTGTGTGTTCGTGTGGAGGGTTTGAATCATGGTTTAAGTGGTTTTCTAACCTCAATACACTCGTAATTAAATATAATTTAGGCTAATGTGTATAAGTGCTCTTACTTTATCCGCAACAACTTGCTTACAATGCGGTGGCTTTTCTGATCATTGACGTCTCCAACCTTTCCCCTGGCTAGACGTAATGTTCGTAACGTTAATAATGCACTATAGTATTAACGTCAGTAACGTTAACACTATGGTGTATTATTAATATTAACGTCACTAACGTCAATAACACATTATATTATTTACGTGAGTAACGTTGTTAATATAGTGAATTAGTAACGTTAATCACTATCTTATTAACGTTAGTAACGTTAATCATACACTATACTATTAACGTTAATAACATTTGCAGATTCGTGCAGAGAATTCATATTTTATTGCATTTATGTGTCGATACTTTTATCCATGGTGGTTTTTCCATGTTTAAAACCGACGAAGCTACACAGAAAGTTCCTTTTGAAGCAATTGTTTCAAAGCGTAGCCACAGGTTATCATTTTGGTTTTCCAAGAGGACAAGTTCACTGAATACTTAGGTCATTGCGTAGGATACAACAGTGGAAGGTTTAGGTTTGTTCACAGCAAATCTTGAAAGCGTAGTGATCTTGAGAGTACACCATCTCCATTGCATGTCGACTGCATGAGAGTGCTTAAGTCCACCACTCGGCACCTCGCCCTCCAGCCACGCCACGCATGACCTTGGTAGGCCTACTTGGTATTTATTTGGTACTGTTGAAAAACACATCCAGGCCCGTGGAGACGCCAAACCCTTCAGGGGGTTAACATGTAAACCAACCATTTGTTATTTAGTGTAGATTCATATGCAGATTCTTTCCTCTTTCATCTCAAACCCTTGCTTTTTAAAACCCTTTTTTTTTGTGGACACAAACAAGAATCACACTTATGTGTCCAGACTCACTAGTACAGACACATAGCAATACACATATGGTTATTTTATCCAATGTACTTATATTGAGATGGTTTCTTAATAGTATCTTTATACTGATATAATATTCCTATAAGAAGCCCACGTATATATCTCATTCCCACACCACCACCCCCTCTGCAAAAACACAGCAGGGGGAAGGTTGTCTGACCTGGAGTCAAGTCCTCGGTCTGTACTTGACTGCCTACTTGAGTTTTTTTACTGGGGATAGTGTTTTATGGTGCGCCGTTGGAACGATTTGTCTCACTCCTTGTTTGGCAGATATGCGGCGCTCAAAGCGCCAGCATTCCCCTGAGGAGGAATGGGTGGAGGACGGATACGGCTCGCAGAGGAAAGAGGAGGCACAGACCACCAAACGGCCCCGCCAAAGCAGTCCAGTGGAGGAGGCAGAGCTCAAGGATACGTGCCCCAGGAAGAACCATCACGGCAAGACCTACGAACGGTGAGACCCCAGGACCCAGCTGAACCCACTTAGTGAGCTCTGAGACACCAGGACCCTGTTGTACACACTTATCACTGAGAGACCAGGACCCTGTTGTACACACTTATCACTGAGACACCAGGACCCTGTTGTACACACTTATCACTGAGACACCAGGATCCTGTTGTACACACTTATCACTGAGAGACCAGGACCCTGTTGTACACACTTATCACTGAGACACCAGGACCCTGTTGTACGCACTTATCACTGAGAGACCAGGACCCTGTTGTACACACTTATCACTGAGAGATCAGGACCCTGTTGTACACACTTATCACTGAGACACCAGGATCCTGTTGTACACACTTATCACTGAGACACCAGGAATGTTGATGGTGTACATCCTGATAAAAAGAGTACAGGGGCCAGGGACGTGCACAGGAATTTTGAGGGGCAGTTGCTCTGACCTGAAAAAAGGGCACACACACCCCCCCACCCGCCCCCCCCCAAAAAAAAAAAAACTCACAGGCTATATGCAGACTAAGAAGGCCCTTTAACCCTGTACCTTCTAGCATGGTCCTCTCATCTCATATTTGGTGATCAGCACTTAGCCTATCTATGTGCCTCCTGGTCCACATTTTCCTTGTGTCCGGAGTCTTGTGGCTGCTCCTTATCTTAAATGTAATGTAATTATGAAAAATTGCCATTAGTAGGCTAAAATATGAGTCTGATTAATTAATCATTTAGCCTACACAGTGTCGGCTTTATCACAAAGTCTCTGTCTCACCTGCTGGTTGTCTTTTTTGTAGCAAACCCTGCAGTGATGTGCTCCTCTTTGCTGCCCCCTTGAGTTGTCACTCTCTCCTGAATCCGCCTCTTTTCAGTGGGCATTTCGGCTTCATTTAACGATAACAAACAATACCCAAAATAGCGATAAGATTTAGGGATTTACCCTTTTGAATGAAAGAATTCATGTGATGCATTACTTCCATCATTCATTCTTCTTGCTAAATCGAAATGTTTAGGGTGATAGGAACTTTGGTGTAATACACATAGTAGTTAGTACTACACTTAGTACATGGCACGAAGGAGCCCTTGCCATATTACTTAATGAGTACTAGCATACTTAGTACCTGGACAACAGGAACCTTTTTGTACCTGACGCACGGTACCGTGACCTCTAATAGTACACACTTTATTCTCATCATATACTTTTCATACTGAGGTGCGGACTGACAACCCATGTGAATTATTTCATAAAAAGCCTCAACACTTTTTTAGTTTGATCTTCCTCTGTTATAGAGGTTTTGGCCTCCAGTTTAACTTTGGTCCTTCAGCCTTGGTTTGTAAATTGAATCACAGGGGTGGTCCGAATACCAAGCATGGGATTATCGGTTCCCAACTGAATATTAAAATATTCAGAGAAAAATCTAAATAAATATAAATTCATAGTGAGTATCTGATTTACAGCCAGCAAAGTCCATTGCTGCAGAATTGCATGTTTATCAGCTTATAATTTCTCCTTTTAAAGATCCCATATCATGCTTTTTTAGCGTTAGTAATTGCATTTGGGGGTACAACTAGAATAGGGTTACATGCCTTTATTTAAAAAGTACCCCTTATTATTCTCACACTGTTCATTTCTGCAAAACCCATTTCAGCGTCTTTCAAAAACGTTGTTTTGTATCATGTCGCTTTAAGGCCCCCCCCCCCCCCAAGTAGCCCAGTCTGCTGTGATTGGTCAGCTACTAGAATCGGTTTAGGTTGGTCGAACGCTTCGCTCGTGTGTCGGCGAATTCACAACCCAAGAAGTTGTAGACATTGTGGGTCACCGGAACTTCTGCACTTCAGCCCTGCCCAAAGTCTGCGGTCACACTATTACGGAAGTGAAGTTTGAGGGCAAACAAGCTGTTTTTCATAAAATTGATTGGTGTTCTTGGTGGAGGCAAAGACTACTCCTGGCTCGGACTTAGATTTTTCTAGTTTAGCAGACGCAAAAAAAATTAAACATATGTCATATAACAGTCTAAAGTAAAGGGAATTGTCGAAAAAGCATGATATCACCCATTTAAGGTTACTGAAGACATGCAGCTTTCATAGTTTGAGATTATGCCTACTTCCAATGATGAACACAAAGCAAACAAGTGGTTTGAAGATTGGGCAACGCGATGCTAATCACCCACACAGAAATCACACTGGCGCTTTTTGACGGATTGTCATCAACTGAAATAACATTACTACCTGCTAATTTCTTTTTTAGTAAATGAACAACCCGTTATTATAGTAGGTACAGGTTTTTGGAATCTTTTTTTTCTCAAAATAGAAGCAGCTGATAAATACAATGATCCAAATATTCAAATAATTGGAATTAGGACTACAGCTTTCTACCTGTGCCTCAGATGAAGGGAGCTGTCCTGAGATGACTCAATTGATTGGTCCGCACGAAACAAACACAAACTTGCTAAAGCAAGATTTACAATATAATGGAAAGCTGTTCAAGAATTAAGGGATGAAAAAGGGCCAGCCAATCGACCAGATACTGTTCTATAAAGTACCTGTAACATGCTACTGACCAGAGGGGAACCGACCTAAGGGATGGATGGATGGATGGATGGATTCAACTTTATTAATCCCTCGGAGGGGAAATTCCTTTGTTACAGCACAGCAGCATTGGAAGACCTCAAGACGAAATAGATGTAAGGACAAAAAGAACAAACAGGGCAAACCGTACAATATACATTATAAAGTGGCCCAGTGACAGTATATTAAAGTGTGTAAATGTAAGAAAACAAAGAGAAGTGATCAAGTGTAATATATATATTACACGTGTGTGTGTGTGTGTGTGTGTGTGTGTGTGTGTGTGTGTGTGCGTGTGCGCGTGCGCACATACATAAACACACGTACACGCGTCTTGCATCTGGGGGAGATGTATCTGTGTTTGAAGGTGCCATCATGTGCCACAGCTAACATAGAGGGGATGGGAGGGGTGACCCAGGACTGAGTTGAACTGCTCCCTCATCCTCCTCTTCACCACTGCCTCCAGACGGGCCAGCTCTAGCCCCACAAGAGAGCTGGCCTTCCTCACCAGCTGGTCAAGTCCAGCGTCAATGATGCCACCTTGCCATCACGCCCCCAGCAAAGAACCGTGTGGCTGGCTATCAAAGACTGAGATTCTAGATATTCTAATTGTGTTTTATTCTTTCATTGTTCATTTATCTTAACAAATATGTTTCTGAGTAGATGAACCCTTCAAAACGGCCTATTCAATTCGTCTTGGAACGTTAGGTGTGCGCAAATGAGGAGGATTTTTTTGTTCTAATTGTTATCTACACTGTTTTCTAGGTTAACTTTTGGTAAAAACGGAGTAAATAACAGGAAGACCCACACCAGAGCTAAAATTCGTTCAGAAAACCAAAGCTTTTGAAAGGCATTTCAACTCCGCCAACTAAAACAAATAGCTGAAGCTTTGCTGTCGGTGCCCCATTTGTCTGCGGTCATGCGTTTCGCTACTGCTACCAGCCCATGTGGAGCAGGGCCTCTCTTGGACAGAACGCTGTTTTACATGCTTGGTACAGGAATAGCAGGACTTAGTAACAGTGTACATTCGGGAACATATGGTACAGGACTAGTGATCCACTCGTGACACACCCTGAAGACGCCCCTTGAGTCGTACGCACAATTCACCCACACTAAACGAAGATGCATAATGGTTATTAAGTAGTGTACTATAGAGGGAACCAGATTTGTACACGCACAGGCTGAATAGACAATCTAGGCTAATGTAAGGAAAAAAATGTTTTAGGCCCTGACCTAGCTGGCACCTGGTCAGTCATACCATTACACAAGTGATAGCACCTCTATTAGAGTAACATAATAGAGTGAATTGTGTAAGCTCTATGCAGCACAAAGCACTCTCACACATCAGGAACACTGATTATTACATCACAAAGCGTTAGCTGGACTTGCATGTTCAACAGGCAACACAGTGAATGTACCAAAACATGACAATCATATGACATGAGAGGTTAAGGAACAATGCTAAATTGAAATACTTGCTTCACCGACAACAACGTCACAGACGGTATTTATATTTATATATATATTTAAACTTCTGTACTGTTTTGTTTTGGCCTGCGTGTTTATGATTCATTATTATTGAGCCGCCCAGGATACCAGATATGAAACAAATTGGCGCACAAAACACAGCGTCCTGCAGCAATGGAAGCAAATGGACCAAACTAAAAAAAAAAACCTTGTCCTTTCTTCGACAAAGCTCTATGATCCGAGCCGTGCTATAAAGACGGTACACCTTGGAGATGGATTTGAAAGATGGAGACGGCTCAGAGCCCGGAAGGATTTAGAGACGGCATGCCACAGGAACTGGTTTTCAATAAATGGCAAACGTGTAGATTAGCTGATTCGCTGACTGTGTGTAGGATTCGTGGTTGCTTGTTGTCATCTTCAAAACAGACTACCGTTATTGTGGATAGACCTCCACCTGACAGGTGGAGGTCTATCCACAATAACGGTAGTCTTCAAAACAGACTACCGTTATTGTGGATAGACCTCCACCTGTACAGGTGGAGGTCTATCCACAATAACGGTAGTCTGTTTTGAAGTCCCCAGACTGAGTCACCAGTCTGGGGAGGTGATGGCCGTATTTTGTATGGCCGTGATTTTGACTGCAGTGCCAATTCTAAACGCCTTTCCTATTGGGCCTGTTCTGTTTTGATCGTACATTTGCTGTAGTGGCAAATCTGTAAAAGAGCTTACAAAGACCTCAGTTCTATTTTTTTTATAAAAATCATCTCATGAAAATAGTGATACATAGTGAGGCTGTGGTGTTGAACTGTGGCAGGGGGGTATTTAGCTGGTGTCATTGAGCTGTGGAACAGTGGTGTTGCCCCCCCCGGGTCCCAGCGCGTACTGAGTGAGAGAACTCGGGTAACAGAGTGACAACGGGCCTACATGTTGGCAGCTAGGAGTGAGACATTCTCCGCACAGATTTACCGCTGTGTGTGTGTGTGTGTGTGTGTGTGTGTGTGTGTGTGTGTGTGTGTGTGTGTGTGTGTGTGTGTGTGTGTGTGTGTGTGTGTGTGTGTGTGTGTGTGTGTGTGTGTGTGCAGAGACCATGGGGTTCCAATGGGTGTGGTAAGGGGTGTGTGCGGGATGGGGTTTCCGTTGCAGGCATTCCTGCGATAAGAGGGGGGGGGGGGGGCGCTCATGTTAGCTCTGTGATGTCTAGCATTTGATTAGAGGAGGCGGGAGTAGGGGCGACTCCCCCTCTCCTAAAGTCAACATGATATGGCGCTCTTTCTGTCGAGGATTGGATTAGATTAATAACGGAGGGCGACATCGTCTAGTCAAGTTGTCGGCAGTCACCCAACAAGACTACAACATGTACCATTATTTTGGGGGTTCTTTTTAAGGTGGGGGAAGGGGAAGGGGGTGGGGGGGAGGCAGAGAAGGTCAAGAGTAGAACGAGAGCGAGCGAGCGATGATAACAGGAAGAGGGCTGGGATAAGGGTCCTATCAGCACGTTCTGCACGCCTGCCCGTCCCCGGGACGTGTCGAGGCGAGGCAGGGAGTGACGGGAGGCAGGTGCAGGCGTGAGGCCCCCCCAGCTGTTGACACGGCAGACGTGAGTGGTGCTGAGGCACCTTGTCTTCACTATACCTAAATGGAACAAAACGCCACCCACCGTTTCACTGCAGGCGTCACGGCGGGCAACCTTCACACCCTGGCCTCTCCTCTAAATCCATCTGGCCGTGGAACATCTCCACGGAGAGGCAGTTTCCATATGAAAGTTTCAAATTGTTTATCAATCATAAATGAGCAAATGAAGCCCAAAAATGCATGGAAATATCTTCTATGTGCAACTCTGTGTCATCACACAGACACGTTGTTGTCCTCCACATCCTGCATAGCAACAGCCTACCTCACTGGAGTAAGTGTGGAATGATCCAGGACAGACTGGGGGGGGGGTCCTGGCTGATATGTGACCCACCCCTCTCTGAAGGCAGGGCAGAGCTGGACATGGGAGAGCAGCCCGGGGTTTCGCTCTATGTATAGCAGTGTCAGCAGAGAGGTCGTCACGCTTAAATCAATCAGTCGTCCAAAACATCAATTTTTTTTTATGCAGAGAGGTAAAGTACATGGAGGATGTGTGTGTGTGTGACGGCAGTAGAGCTAGAGGACAAACGTTTTCTTTCACCTCAGGAGCAGACCTACCAGGCTAGCTCTGGATTTGTTATTACCCACCGAAGACGTGGTGTCGTAGGCGGCTGGGGAACACACTCATAAGTGGTGAGAAGAAAAGCTTCTTCAGCGCTGGTAGGGCCTCATTGTAGTGGGATTGCACTGTATGCATTTTGTCATTATTCTCCTTTTTTTTATATTTATTTACACAATAAGAATTGATAAACATTACCATAGTGTGACTGTATGATCAAATCGATAATCATTGGACACTGGTAATCATTGGACAAGCTAATTCTGAGGGTCTAATTCTGAGTTTAATTAGTGCTGACTAATTTAGCAACTGGAAGCGTTTAGTTCTTGTAGATATTGATTTGGCATGTACTAAATTGTATGTGGAATAGGGTCAATTGCAAGGATTTTCATCTTCTAATAAAAATACATTTTTGTCTGGTATTTCTTGATTAGCTAATCCAATAGTATGAAATTGTGTTTTGCCTTTGCAAAAGACTCAAGACTCACCTGTTAGAGTAGCCTCCCTCCCCACCCCCACCCCTCCGCACGTATTGTATGTTGTACGTCCTGGGGCACGTTATGTACACACTTATTGTCCGTTGTAGTTAGTTATAGTACTTTGTAGCTTCTTCTCCTCCTAGCTATCTTTGGTGTATTCGGGGAATGGGTTAACCTCGCGATTTGAAGTGCTTTGCACTTGGTTCTACCAACGTCCTTAATGTACCGACCCATATTGTTTCTCCTTCTTCTGACAAATGTACTTATTGTAAGTCGTTTTAGATAAAAGCGTCTACTAAATGCCCTTAATGTAAATGTAAATTTAAAATGTATGTGTATTGTGTACTTAATTATTGGTTGCTGAAATATTTTGGCTAGAATCCATATGAGGACAACACATTAGGAAATATTTGGACATCAATCAATTAAAATGATTGGTCCTCACCTCCAATGTTTGGACCTGGTTCTGTTTAATGAAAATGTTGAAATAAGCATCTTCATTCATCAACCTGTGCTTCCTGACCCTTGGGTTTCTATGGGCAGTTGCCGGCAGATTACCAAGAGGCCACATCAGGCGCTGCAAAGCAAGGCCAGAGAACCCCGCAGAGGAGCCGGCGCTTGGGACCGGACAAGAGCCATGGGGACCCTGATAAGAACCAGCAATGGGAAAGGTAGTCCTCAATGGATGTCTGTGCCTCAATCAGTGCATATGGAGGGAGTAAGGAATATGGTGGTTTTCAAGCTAGTGGTAAAACACAAGGTTACATACTGCCGTTTCAACCGTAGTGCACTCATCAATGTGGGAAGGATTTGTTGTACAAAACGCTTTCAAACATGATAGTATGGTCAATGTCTAGACCCCTTCTATTTTTGTCGTTTTGGAGTTCCCGAAATGACACAATGTGTTTCTTTTTACTCCTCTATAACAAAGGACTGTTAGGTCATGACCTGCACGAGAGCCCTGCGTGCTAATGTCTTGCGTGACGATTCAAATGAACACATTGAACCTGGCTGTCCTGCTTTCTGCTCTGTGTCCTGTCTCCCTGCTGCTAGATATGGAGGTCCCCGTCTGCCACAGCGCGCGGACCGAGACAAACACAAACACAGGGGGGCACCCCAGACCCCAGACACTGGCCCACAGTGACACACACCTCCACTCCTCTGCGCACGCACACACCCAATGCACACACTCGCACACACGCTCCAGGGTCAACAGCCGGAGCGGCAGTCAAAACAGCAACTCGGTAAGATGGGGCTCTGCCTCTTCCTCGTGCTACCTAATCGCTTTCTTCCCCCAAAATGTTTCCACTAGCCTGGTTTTAGTTGGTTCTCTATATCGCTAAACACCTCATTAGGTATCGTTTTAACCAGCTGGTCTGATCCTACATTATCCCCTCCATTCTGTCTCTAGCTGGAGAAACCCTTCTGACCAAGTC
>OLKM01000330.1:228350-249914 GCA_900291075.1 Melanogrammus aeglefinus
CACTCACTTGCACTCACTTTGTGACGGTGGCGAACGCTCCAACTGAACGGACGGATCCACAATGCATTGCGCGTCCGTCCCCATTCAAAGTCAATGGGTGACGGACAACTGACGGAGGTAGTGGGCACGAGGCTTGACTGACTGACTGACTGACTGACTGACTGACTGACTGACTGACTGACTGACTGACTCACTCACTTGTGTGCGGGTGTTACTGACTGACTGACTGACTGACTGACTGACTGACTGACTGACTGACTCACTCACTCACTTGTGTGTGGGTGTTTCTCAGACCTTGGCTGGAACCAGGCTTGTGATGTCTGGAGCCTGGGCTGCATCCTCATGGAGTACTACCTGGGGCTGACACTGTTTCAGGTACACGCACAACACGCCCCTCCCACGTCGCACTCCCAGCCCGCGTTATGTTCCAAACACACGCCTCACGCTCACATCTCTCGTCCCCCAGACCCACGACAGCAAAGAGCACCTGGCCATGATGGAGAGAGTCCTGGGCCCCATCCCCCCCACTCTCCTCAGCAAGACCAGGTACACACACACACACACACACACACACACACACACACACACCACACACACACACAACACACCACACACACACACACACACACACACACACACACAACACACACACACACACACACACAGTATGGTATTGAAGCAACACACCCATATATTTAAATGTGTGTGTGCATGCAGGAAGCGGCACTTTGTGGAGCGAGAGCGTCTGGACTGGGATGAGCACAGTAACTCGGGCCGCTACGTCAGAAAGCACTGTAAACCACTGAAGGTACTGCTACAGCACCCTGCGCCATGCTCCCGTAGAGGTCCGGCTGTCCCCCCCACTCTAACCTCTCTGTGTGTGTGTGTGTGTGTGTGTGTGTGTGTGTGTGTGATGTGTGTGTGTGTGTGTGTGTGTGTGTGTGTGTGTGTGTGTGTGTGTGGTGTGTGTGTGTGTGTGTGTGTGTGTGTGTGTGTGTGTGTGTGTGGGGCCTCTTACAGCAGTACATGCAGAGTAGGAGTGCCGAGCACCAGCAGCTGTTTGAGCTGATCGGCAGCATGCTGGAGTACGACGTCTCCAGACGCATAACCATGGAGGAGGCCCTCTGGCACCCCTTCTTCACCCCCCTCAGGATGCTGCGCTGCCCATGATGCAAACACATACACACACACATGCACATACATGCACACAAACATGTGCAGGTAAATACCCACCCGCACACATGGCAAACCAATATACTTTTGTTTTCAGTTTGGCTTAATTTTTTTATATTTTTTGTTTTTGTTTTGAGTGTACGCTCCTTCTAGTTTTTAACATGAACTATTCTCTTTACTGGAGAAAGCAGTGATTTTCAAATCGAGTATTTTTATTGTGAGTGGGTCACACATACCTGACATATACACACAGCTACACAAAGCTACAATAACATCAGTGTGTGTGTGTGTGTGTGTGCTCCAGGAGTGCTGATGTTTTGACTGTATCAGCCCTCAGTGTCAGAGTCTTAATGAGGCTTATCTCAGGGTGTACAGCGACACTGAGCGGCTGAGGTTTAAATACACCTCGTCTGGCCACGGGCTCCACCAGCATGGTCAATAGACCAGTTGAATGCTGTACTGTTTACATGACCGACTTTCCTCAGTAGACAACAGCTCCTAAACCAGTATGCCCACCAGTGAAAAGCACAGGGGATTTTGCTCAAAAATAATAATCCTTGAGTTTGCAGGGTCAAACCAAAGTATGGTCCTTTTTTCTTCAAAATTGGTAGACAATCCTTTTTTTTTTACGTGTTTCTGTGCATTTCTACACAGCAATATTTTCTAGCATTATGTTTTTATTCCCTATTATGAGTTACTACTGACGAGGGCAGGGTTAGCCAACACCAGTGTTCAGGGTGAATTTTAAGATGTCAGGGTTTGAGGTCTATTAATTTATATTGTTTTTGGTCTTCCTCTCCTAACATGGTTGGGAGAATTGCTGCAGTCCTTTAAAGGAAACTCTGTGTATAACTCAGGTCTGCCTATTAAGGCAACTTATTTATATACCGTCTAAAAAAAAAGATTGATCTTTGGGGCTGAGTTCTGAAGTTTGAGTTTGAGAATAAAAATATTTATTATGTTGAAATGTGTGTCCTGTGTTTTGTATTATTTTTACAGGTAAACTCAGTTTTTCTTCATTGGGTTCTGATATAGGGGATCTTTTAAGCACTGGACACAAGCTGAACATTTGGGGTTGGAAACCTTTGGTTGAACTCAATAATCAGCTCGATAGTGATGATAATAGGGCGCCACATTTTAGAAGCAGAGTATAGTAGCCCATGTCCATTTCAAGGAAACATTTCAAGATTTTAGACGTTACCTGGTACCTTACCTGGTAAAGAGATACGCCAGTCTAGATGTGGATGGTAGACAGCCGCTCTGACGTCATTGCTGTTTGAGACGTTCAGGCGTGTACAGGTATGTAGTCCTACCTGCTGGATATGCACTCCGGAATGACATTCTAGTAGCAAGATTTTAGATACCGCTATTGGTAACACTTTACGATAAGGGTGCATTATGGGACATTCATTAAAATAAGTAAATAAAGTAATTAGCATAGGGGTCAGGGTTAGTGGATTTACCTTAAAGCTATTGAATAATGTTGGCCAGTGAATGAATACTTAAGTTAACGTGAACTACATTAGTAAAGAATTGCAATACCATTAGTGCTCAATGCTGCATTAGTCAAAGGTTCATTAATGCCCTATTGTAAAGTGTTCGTGCTAGTTAAAGAGAGCTCATGTTTTAAGCTGTACAATTAAAGATTACTGTCTAGTCGATCTAAATCAATAATGATGCATCTTTCCTGGCCCATTATCCATGAATCGTTACATCTCCAACAGAATTAATGAAATAGCGACATTTGGACTCACACTGGGCTGACTTTTTGTTTGTAATGTTTGAGGATATAAGATTAATAAACCTAGGGTTTATCAAGTTGCTTATAGGATGATCGTTTCTAATCATTGATTAGAAACGACAAAAATACAAGCAATCCGTCAAAACCTTTTACAAAATACCTCAGAATGGTTCACAAAAATTCATACACAAAGTTAGGCCTAGCACAAACCGTTTGCAAATTAAATGTTTATAAATTGGGATAATGAAAATTAAATCTCACATGTTTAACCCCCCCCCCCACACACCTGTTCAAATCACCGCCCCCTCCCTCTCACCAATTAAAGTTTCTGCGCCCCCCCCCCTCCCTCTCACTTGTTTCAGCCCCCCCACCCCTCCCTCTCACACATTAAATTAACCATGTGCAGGTGTGTGTGTTCACCACAGACGCCAAGTTTACCATCCAGAGGTTCTTAGACCCGTTTTATTTTTTCCAATATCTGGTACACGAATGAAAAAAAAAGAAAGTTGTCGATATTTTAGAGTCAATATTCTTGCAATATTGAGTAGATAAGGGGCTGAAAGTGTTGAAACCATACAACAGGCCTGCGTGCTTTTTTGGGGTTCCAGGAGCAAATTTGTTTGCTTGAGTGGTCCCGCTTACCGTGTGTGTTTTAGGTCTTTCTTATTTAGCTAAAATTTTTTTTTTTGGATTATGTGAAGTGTAACCCTGGTAGGATTTTTAAGCTGCAACAGTGTTTTAACCTTAACTAAGATAGTTTGGATGCGTCTAGTGTTGTGATCGTGCATTTGCTGGAACAAGTGTTTGTTAGGAAAGTGTGCGCCTATATTTTCTTTCTCTTTTTTTCTGTCGAGTATCTTCTGTGCGATTGTTGAGGCCATGAAAGAAGAGATAGCCGCTGCTGTGTTTTTCATTGCCCGGCTGATAAAGAGATACAGCGGTCTAGATGGGGACGGTAGGAGGCGTTTCGCAGCCGCTCTGACGTCATTGCTGTTTGAGACTTATAAAAATCACTGGGAGCCCTGCACACCCAGCAAAGGACAGGCGTACAGGTGGGTAGTCTACCTGCTGAGTATGTACACTTAAGCAATGACATTGTAGTAAAACTGCAAAAAAAAATCGATGCGCAGGCAATGCATTGGTTTAATTTTTGTAGACCACAACAAATGCTTGGATATATTGTGACCGATCACTGCTTAAAATACACGTGCAGTGACTTGCTTTTGTTATGGCTGCTAATTCATTTCCTTGTTTTATCATTGTTTTATTGGTCTCTGAACATGCAGTAGGCCAGTAACCATGAAGTAAAGTGCTTCCTTTTTTAAGTTAAATCTGTCAAAATAAGTTGCTAATCTATGACCAAATGATGCTAATGCAGCCCTCGGGACATCATCACACCTGACCAAGGCCTAATTCATTATTCAACGTCCTTCATGGACCTGTCCAAAGCTGCCATCGATTTTTGCACCTTGTCTTGGAAGGTGTGTCTGCGAATGAACCGAGTCATGCTGAGGGACCCGGTGTTGGAGCAGGCCTGTGTCCGGAGCGGTGTGCGATACGAGGGTCTGGGCCTGCCAAGGGAGCTCACGCTGTGGGTGGACCCAGGGGAAGTGTCCTGCAGGTAGGCAGCCCACCCGCGCAACCCTATGATGACCAACCATGTTCTCATTCTATGGTCTCAGCCAAGGGTGCAATTGAGGCTGCAAACTATAAAATACTTTGGATTCCCCCTTTAGTAGGGGTTGTTCATCCGAATGTATCATGGGGTTTTATGAGGCAAATGCTCGCCATTTTGAGATGCCTCGAGATGTAGTCGCATAAGATCTTAGGTAAACATAATTTAACCTAGGCTAATCAAAGCATTGTTTAAACATCTTTTTTTATATATACAATAAACAGTGGCGGCTTGAAACACAACACTTTAACCTACAATGTCCCAATTATCACTAGATGATGACCCCTATTACTACCTAAATTAGCCTACATTCCTATGCTTCCAACATTGCGGTGCCCATTCAGTTGCCCACCCAAGCCCTGCTGAGTTATCTCTATCAGGGGGCACTGGAGTCGTTGCGGTATCCATATTGCCACTCTCAGCCAAACGATTCCTAATTCGAAACCTAGAAATGTCATCAGACTACATCTAGGTGTCGAAGTTGCTTACCCCTTACCTTCTCATTATGGATGTGCCTCTGAAATCGCTGCAAGTCTCTCTAAAAAAAATAATAATAATGTGATACGGTGTCTTACTAGATGTCTAGATAATTTGGCCCCCGGTCTGATGGAAAGTACCGATGTGCTCTGTCTCTTGAGATATGGCGAGAACACCGCTCCGTTCTGCGTCTCGCTGCTGAGTGGCGACAACCGCAGTGACCGGGAGTTCTCTCAGCGCATCCAGCGTGCGGTGGAGCGGGCCAGCCTGGACATCCCTTCAGGGGCCTCCTCGGACGACGAGGAAGATGTCTCGTGCGGCGACACCAGCCGGAGCAGCTGCAGCAGCAGCAGCAACCCATCGGTGTCCCTCCATCTCCCCGCGTCCGCCCCTCCCTCCCGACCAGAGCAAAGGATCATCCCGACTGTCAGCAACCCCAACAGCATCTACCAGGTGGGCTGTGCGTCTAAGCTGCACCATCAATCTGTATTCAAATGGACGGGAGTTTTTTTATTGTAAAAATGTATATATTTGCGCTTGAGGTTTTATGCGAGTTAGTTTGGAAACCTGTATTCTCTGTGCTCCAACCCCACAGGAATCCAGATCTTTTACCTTTTTGAAAGTACAAAGTTAGTTTCCAGTTTTTGTTGTGTTGCAAAATGCATACTTTTTTTTCCTTGAATATCTCCTTAATGACCCGTCACACAAACACATGCAAGTTAATGTGGATGCCACAAACATGTTGTTTAGTTTCCCTCCACCCGACACCTAATCCTGTCCTTTCTCCTCAGTTCAACGAGTTTGCCACTAGCGCGCCCCAGCCCTGGGTCAACTACCCCAAGAGGAAGGCTTTTACCGGGGACGGATTTCCGCCTCACTTCCCTACTGCTGCTGCTCTTCCTCCTCCAGGTCCCCAGTTCCATGGGCAGAAGGCGTTTAGGTCCCACCGACCCAGTTTCTCCTTTTCTGGCCCTCGTGTTGACAAGTACCATTGGGTGAGCAAGTCCCGCTCATAGACCTGGACCACATCCAGAACCTGGAGAGCTTGATGTGTTCAAAGGTGCCGAACATCACTGTAGTCAGCTGCTCGTGACCTTGAAAGAAGAATTATTAATTATTATTATATGAATTATGGAACTTTTTTACAGGATAAAAGAACGTTACGATCTGGCACAAAATAATTGTGTCTTCACGGTTGTATTTTTTTAAAGGATAACTGTTGAATGATTTAAATTGTGAAGATTATGGTTTAAAGTGATGCTGCTTAAGCATGTTTTAAAAGTTTCAACTATTTTAAATAAAACATAAGTTCTGAATGTATTTTCAAGTAATCTAAATGTGTATCGGATGTAAATAAACGGTTGACAAGAAATGTCCGGCCTGCGTCTTTCATCTTATAGTATGGATACAAATTGAACTGTAAATGGAGTGCTAGGTTGCACTAGTTCATCGTGATTGTACTGAAGCATGACTACCTTGCATGCCAGACTCAAAAGTAGTTTCTATCAAATATCAGGATTTTAAAAGTATTGATATCAGTGGTTAAATAACTATGGGGGACAGGCAGTGTCTAAAACATGTTTAATTTGAAGCAGGTTATAACTGGTTGAAAGTTGTGAAAAGGACAATCCAGGGACAAGGATATTCCAGGGGCAAAGTTCATTTGAGCGATGAGCTATAGGCCTATCTGTAATGTGCTGGTTTGGAGGAGTGTTTGGATCCTGACTCCTAACTAAGAAAAGGGATCCCCTGTAATGGATTAAGAACCGGTTGTTGGGTTTTATAATGCAACCTGGATAGGGCTATTGGCATTTGTGATGCAACAGATGTAGGCCTGCAGGTTTTTTTTCACGAGTCTTTAACACGTGCAACACTGTACACGTGTGTATAATATGGATCATGTTATGCAACGCAGAGAATATAGTTTGAGACTATTGTAACGTGTGGTAAACCGACCAATAAAGCGTAATTTCGCTGTACTTCCTGTCACGAAACGCATAGAATAAAGATGTGTTTTATGACCAATCTTGGACTAGAGACTCCTAGAAGCCCAAGGTTTCCTCGTGGTGGGTTTATTTATTTAATTACGTCTCATCAACTCGCAGCACAACAAACCAGAAGAGAATCGTCGGATACGTCTACAAAAATCTCGGAAACGACTAAACATTGCTCAATCATAACACGTAGAACCGTCCGCGTCGGGGTGTATTTAATAAGGAACAAAATTTGAACATCACGCAGCCACCCATACCCGTAAGGCCATTCTCTCTCCACAATACAGCAAAAGCCAGTTTGTTTTTGTCAGCTCATAAAAGTGACCAATAAAAAGCCTCCTTCATTACGAGGCCCGCCCCCTGTGGCCTATCACAGCCGTTGTTGTTGTAACGTCTTGTCGTTCGCGCTCACATCCGGTGATATATATTTCGCCACGAGTTAGCGGCGAATTCGGAGTGTCCATCTTGAGAAGCAAGTCACCGTCTCCTCGTCTCTGAAGTAAGCGCATGTTTTGCTTCATTTCGCCACAAAAGCTGTTCGGTAAATCGATTGTGTTATAATGGTTCTCGCGTCCAATGTTCACTCTTAGTTTGTATTTATCCGTATATTAGCAGCTAGCCGATTTGTTGTCTGTTTTGATCGGGAAGAAAGTGCTAAGCTAACGTGCTTTATGGGGGGAGGGCCGCACAAGGCTATGCCTAGAACCCCGCTGTTTGTATGTACCATCACAAAAGAAAACCTTTATGCCCATTTAGTGTGCAAAAGTTTGCATATTAGCCCGTTTCACATCGGTATTATTACCCGTCCAGGTGTTCAGTGTACCGGTGCAGGGTGCTGTGTAGAGGTTTGTACCGGGCCTGCACCGTGCATCGGGCGGTAAGGGAGCTCGTAAAGCGCGCCCGGCTTGAATCCTCAAAATGGAGAACAGTGTTGTTTAAAGTCTCCGCATCGCTGTGATTGTTACATTTAGGCTATTTGTCGTTAGTTTTTATTTTGCTCTGCAAACACTTGCATAACCTCGGTACAACATTTTAGTTTCACACGAACTGCGACATTTTCTTCCGTATTCGACTTTAGCTATTGGTTTCTATATCATCTAAAGTCCAAGGAACCCATCTGAAATTATTTTACGGTGTATCCATCCATTCGTGTCCAAATAGATGCACCTAATACCGTCGATTGTTTGGTTTGTTTTTGATGCATGTATCTATTGTATCCATTGTTGTAGTAGTTCCCTCGATAACCCTTTGTCCGTAATTATTGCTTGCTTGTTACAGACTGCAACATGTATTCGAAGATGGTCCAATTGTAATTGTTCTCTCCATTAGCCCCCCCATCCATCACAATGAGCGACACCGAAAATCAGTTTATGGAGACTTCTGAGCAGAATGGCAACGAGGGAGAGGAGGAGCAGAACGGAGCCGACCAAGAGGAGTTTGCTGTCAAAGAAGAAGAAGAAGCAGAAGGCGATGTAGAAGGAGACGTAGAAGCAGAGGCAGAAGGAGACGTAGAAGCAGAACCAGAAGCAGCAGCAGCAGCAGCAGAAGGAGGCGAAGGCGACGTAGAGGCAGAAGGAGAAGGCGAGGGAGATGCTGAGGCAGAAGTAACGCAGGAGGAAGCCGGAGACGGTGGAAAAATCAACGCTAGCAAAGGAGAAGATGATGCAGGGTAAGAGGGTGTTACCTGGGAGAAGGTTTACACATGCCCGGCGTTTTGATGCCCTGTTTTGACACTACTGGAAGGAACAATGCACTGGTGTCTGTTAATTTACCATTCGGGCTCAACATGACCATCGTGATGCGGGAGGACACTGTTGCATTCTACTTTTTTGGCTAGGCGTAGAAAATTTGAATTGGTTCAAATTCAAGGTCTCGGGGGGCATAGGTAGAATGTTGGCTTTCCCTTCTGTTAGTTTAAAGCGCTAACTCGTGAATTTTCTTGACTGGTAAATGGCTTTCTTTCATCTAGTATCAAGGATTCTGTGTCTAGAAAGTATTAGTCGTCCACTGTAGTTCAATGTTTTGCTTCAATGGCAAAATTAACTTTAATTTGGAACGCTATTGAAAGGGTCACAATGTTAAGTAAACTGAAACTAATGGGTATAGTGGAAGGATGGCGAAGTAACTTTCCACACTTGTCTGCAGTAAAATGTTCGTGGGCGGCCTGAGCTGGGACACCAGTAAAAAGGACCTGAAGGACTACTTCTCAAAGTTCGGCGAGGTCTCGGACTGCACCATTAAGATGGACGCCAGCACGGGCCGATCCCGCGGCTTCGGATTCGTCCTTTTTAAAGACTCCTCTAGCGTGGACAAGGTGGGTGGTTTCCAGACGCGCTACGCTGGCTTGGTTGCGCTCGTACAATTTCTAGTCTAGCATTGATTGGTTTTTAACATTATGGAAAATTAATGAACGTGCAGTAACTACGGTAGCCATTTTAAATTGCTGCCCATACTATTTGACTTCATGGAGCCCTGTTGTATCCCTCCAGTGCGTGTGCATGACGTTTTTTCCTGCGGTATAGGTCCTAGAGCAGAGCGAACACAGACTGGACGGACGTCAAATCGACCCCAAGAGGGCCATGGCGATGAAGAAGGAGCCTGCAAAGAAGATCTTTGTTGGAGGGCTGAATCCCGAGGCCACAGAAGAAACCATCAGGGAATACTTTGGGACTTTTGGAGAGGTTAGTCTATGCTGTCATGTTGTGGGGAAATCCTGGAAATCCTTTTTGCTATATTTAATGTATGGGAGACCTTTCCTAAATGATACTGAAAAAAGCCTTATGTTGTGTTTGAATAATAACATTCATACTATATGAGAAATAAATGTCACATTGGTTTTCTGTTACCTATATTGTTCCATTTACTTTTCTTACTTATTTTCTTATATTATGCATTTTCTTTAAGATTGAGACCATTGAGCTGCCAGTTGAGCCCAAGATGAAGAAGAGGCGGGGGTTCATCTTCATCACATACAAAGACGAGGCCAGCGTCAAGAAGTGTCTTGAGAACAAATTCCACACAGTCGAAGGCAGCAAGGTACCACTTCAAGGAAGCGCAAAGGACTTCAGGAATACTTTGTGACGCAATAGTAGGAACGCTTAAGGTCCATGTTGGCCAGGGGGTTTACGTTGCGTCTTATGCCCCCAGTGTGAGTTGAAGATCGCCCAGCCCAAAGACGTGTACCAGCAGCAGCAGTACGGGGGTGGCCGAGGGGGCGGCTACAGCGGAGGTGGTGGTCGTGGTGGCAGGTGGCGCGGCGGTGGAGGAGGAGGTGGTGGCGGCGGCGGCGGAGGTAAGGGCGCTGATGGTTCTTTATTGTGCTCCTCCCCCCCCCCACAGCGTATAATGGTTGCGTTCAAGGAGCTGACTCCATGGTTGTACGATTTTTAGGTAGGCGATATATTTGTAAGGCAGATGGTTTGATGCAGGTATGGATAATTGTCCCAATTTGTATTAATTTGTTTACACTCAGCCCAGAGCCAAGGCTGGAACCAAGGCTATGGTAACTATTGGAACCAGGGCTATGGTTCCCAGGGCGGTTACGGAGGCTATGGTGGCTACGGAGGCTACGACTATGGCTCAGGCTACTACGGTGGATACGGCGGCGGCGGCGCTTATGATTACAGTAAGTACTCAAATACTAGGGATGCACCAGTAGTGTAATTCGAAAAAGATCTGGATTACCCCCAAAAAAACTCAATCTCCCATAGTTGTACCCAAGGCATAGTCGGTAGATCTACCCTTTCAGATCTACCACACTATTGCCAAATTGGAAGATACAGAAAAAAAAATCTAAATTTGTCAAACTAAAAATGGGCCATACCTCCTGAAATGGCTAGCTTATTGTCTAACACGCTCTAGTGCTGCATCCCTGGTACACGCACACAGCAACACTGAGCAACGGCGCGCTGGCTGGCTGGCGGCGCTGTGGCATGTGGCTGGCCTGGCGGGTGGAGCTGCCTGACTGTTTGACTTGTCTGTGCTCTAAGGTACTCAGTGGCCTCTCTCTCTGTCCCCCGCAGACCAGGGCAGTGCCAGCTTTGGGAAAACTCCAAGACGGGGAGGCCACCAGACTAGCTACAAGCCATACTGATCACATTGTAGTGCAAGGTATGCTATGTCTCCATAGTCAACACTTGTGACTACCACAGCTGTCATGGCACACATGGGTGGGGACATTGGGGGACATCATAGTGGACAGGCTGTAGAATATTTATTATGTAACCATGACTGAATCTCATTTTTATCTGGCCAATGTGGCAAAGCTGGCAGTGAACTGCGTTATTTTTAAATTAAATGTCTTAATTGATCCCACCGACCTCTTCACTATGTGACCCTTGTTAGTTCATCATGTAATGTTCAAAGTGCCTGGGATTAATTGTATTAGTATAGTGAGAAATTGGACCATTACACCCCTTTTTTTTTTTTTCCCAAGCAACCTCTTTGGCTGTAGATTTTAGAGAGGTTGCAGGATAAATACACTAGTAAAAGACAAAGACTTCAGAATGGGTTGAGGTGGACCACAAGCCCAAGGGTTTGGCTTATCTGGGAGATGGGAGGCTATCTGCTTTTCAGCTGCTAAGCATCTTCACACTTGCGGGATGGTTCAGGATCTTAAAAAGCTTGTCTGCTCATTATAAATGTAATTATCTCTTGCATTGTGACGCATCTTGTATAATATTTTGGATATTTCCAAAGCCTGTAAAAATGATTTGGGCTCAGTGGTTCAGGCATGCATAAGAAAGTCAATGGCCGTCCTTTCTTGTCAGCCCTTAGGCTTCAGTTACCAAACGGTGCATAAAAGTGTCCTAAAGTTACACATGCTAATAGTTAGCAGCACAGGCAAGTTTCAAAACCTGAATCATCCCTTCATCCTGGGGTCTCTTCCTCTGCTTCTGCCTCCCTAACAACATGCTGCCAAGGGCGCCAAACGCTTCCACGCTGTGCCATCAACTAACATGATCTTATGCCCACTCAGCACATCACTGATCTCCAGTCTAGTTGGCCTTAGTCTGTTCTTACACTTGTTGTCTGAGATAAATGGCTATATATATATATATATATATATATGTATTTAAAAAAGAGCATTTGATTATTCACATGATGGTTGAGATTAATGATAATCTAGTGGAAAGAAATGATGAGAAAATCCACTAATTTCCATATTTCAATACATATTTACTTTAAAATCTTGTGGCATGAGTTAAGCGTTGACTACCCTAGTAGATCATGCAGAATTAGTCCTCATTTCTGTGACCCATTGTCTAATTCAGACTTTCGCACTGGGGAACTTTTGGTACCTCGCCAATCGCATATTCCCCACTCCACGGGAGCGGGGAACACAGGAACTGTGCGCAGTCTGTGATTATGTAATTTTCTGTTTGCTTAGATCTCATACGGTGGCTGAACTTCAGTTTGACTCCCCAGCGAGTGATTGGTCTTGATTGGGAAGCCCAACGGCAATGACTCGGCCCACAACCATATAGAAATGCACTTGCAAAATGGTTGGGCTATTTCCCCCCCAAGAAGGGAACCTCATCCATTCAACTGGCATGTTCTGACGTGCGCCCAAGTAATTGGGCACAATTTTTTTTATTTTTTTTGCTGCTCTAAGCAGTACATTGTAACAATATTTGACTGCAGAGGCTATGTTGGCCCGTTAGCCTAAAACATGTCTCGTTTTTGGCATATACAATCCTAATAATTCAATGTTAAAAATTACATTTTGCTCAAATTTAAGCTTTTAGGATATTTTGCTGCATGGAAGTAATTCCTTATTTATCCACAAAAGGTAGTTCAGAGGATTTAATACCCCAGGGTTTGACATGGTGTAGTTTCACCATAGGCCACCATGACACTCAAAACAAATTTACATTTAGGGCATTTAGCAGACTCTTCTATCCACAGCGACTGGCATCGTTTAATACAAATGTTTGGTAATGCCATTACAAAGTTTGAAAAGGAAGTCCAATCATATTTTTCACGGTCAGGACTGCCATCACCATAAAAATATTGGAAATGTAAGCGTCGATCTGTTGCTTGACAAGTTTAATACTTTGTATTAAACAAATACAGCATTGCTATTGGCCATCGGTACACGCTTGCAACGCAAAACTAAATGTAAGTGATTGGTCCTTCTGAGGGAGAAAGGATGCATGTCTGCTTTCAACAGTAGCATAGACATATTTTACCACGCATTACTGTTGGCTGAAATTGGTTGTGCAATTAAATAGCTGGTTTGATTTTGTTTAAATATTTCTCCTCTCTTCCTCAGTGCTCAAGTGATCCAGTGTAAGAGGATTTGGACTTATGGTAGCCTGGCGGGGACACAAGACTCCACTCAACTTTTATGGCAGACGACCATTTTGTACAGAAACCATCAGAATAAAATGTAACTTTTTCCAATTTTTTTTTTTTTACCCGTTCATGTTTTGTTTTTCCCGTAGTTCTCTTTTTTTTTCCCACATTTCCACAACTGGAAGTGTTATTTTTACCGTACTTTTTGGTACCTTTTGATTCTAATGTATTGTAAGGGTTGTATTTTACATGTCTGACTTTACAGAACAAAACATTGATGCTGTAAAGGAGCTTTTGTTTTGTTTTTGAAGAAAAAATAAACATTTTTCAGTAATTTTTTTTTCCCCTGTTCTGGTGCTTCCAGACTCTTGAGCCAAGTCTTAAGTTCACCTGGAAGGGCACAAGGTCAAGTGGGTGTCCTCTGCAGTAGGGTCTAGTTACTGAGGTTTAAAGTTGCCATGGTTACCAAATTAACGAAAAAATTATGATAGAATTAAATTCCAATGAACGAAAAATTACTTTTTAAATTTAAAATGTTAATGATCTTTCTCCCCCTTTACCACATGGCCGATGTTGGAATATGATATTCAATGTAAATAGACTTGTATCTGCGAAAGGGAATGCTTGCCGCTTTTGTGTCGTCAACCGGTGCGCGCACCTTTCTGGATGTTTTGAAACCACGCGCGGTGTCTTCAGATATGACTAATGCGGAGAAGGGCTTGCTGACATGGACTGCTGTCTGGAAGGGGGTGGGGGGCTTCTTTTCGCTTCTGTGTTCACTTAATTTGTGTGGTATGCCTTTTTGTTTTAAGTGATAGCTCTGGAATTAGATGTCTACAAAGTTTGTTTATAGGACCAGGCCCTCTGGGGTCTACACAAACTAGTGTATTTGGCAGTTTGTTAGTAATAAAAAAAACCTTTGGTTTAAGTGTCTTCTAATGCTTAACGGTACTGTTAATGATAATGCACATTGTAACCGGAGACCACTTTGTTCCCGACTTATTTCACTGTCAACTTGGTTGCCATTTATTAATGTTCAAGTCTCAAAGATGACTTGAGAATCCAAGCTTGGGTTGAAATCTAGTCATCGTTTGGGGAAGGTATGGCTTAAGTGGTAATTGTTCAATGTGGTTTATGCAGAGACGCAAGGTAAACGTGCTTGCGTTCGGCAAGTGGTTCACGAAGCATCCCGAACACAGGTAAGAATTGTTAAGGAAGTTGACGTAATGGTAAATAAACCACGCATACAGGTTTTAATAAACTAGGTTAACTTGATTCATAACTGTTGGCTTGAAATATGCGGCGAAATCCTTTCAAGTCCAAGTAAAATAATTAGGCCTACGTGAATTGGGAGAAGGCTTGAGAAAACTGGAGGCTCCTACCAAGGGCCGGGATTGGCTCTAATCAAAATGGGGGTCTTTAGGATATGGACTGGGAGAACAACGGGCAGTGACTTTCTCTATCCTGGTCTTTTTGTCTCAACGTAGGCAGATGCGGGTACAAAGAAGAGGCCAAGAATAACTCGCAACTGGTGTGGTTGCCCTTGCATACAATCCACAGCCGCCACTGGTTGGACCGATTGCGTTGGTCCCAGGCATTAAACTCAATAACGATTTTAAGAAAATGAATGGGAAATGGACCCGGAACCAGAGTTGCTTTTTTAAAAATGGGGGCGGTGGCGCCCTTCAATGTTTGCTCCCTTATCGGAGGATGTAATAGAATAGGACGTTTCTTCATTGGAACTATCTGGTGAAATGTGTTTGACGGTACAGGTTAGCAATCAGGCTAACCTGGCCCTGGATGTATACAAACGAGTCAATACAGTTGTCTATTATCAGGTAACAGTTATCAATCCACGCAACCTCAGATCCTAGGCCTTCTCACCTCACCATTCATTTGGTTTTCCCTGATCGCTATGGTATCAAAACCAGGTTGCATAAGTTTGGATCAGTAGTTCCACAGAACGATTGCGATTCAGCAACAAACGTGATGGATGAAACCACCAATAATCATGTTGTGCTCTTTCTTTCATTCAGTGAAGCAGGCCTGTATGCGTTCATGTGCTGAATACATTTAGTATAGGAACTTAGTCTTGGATTTGACCACTTGGCTTACAGTAGGCCTATACAAATGTTGGACGTATAATGCCTACATATTTTGTGAGCCTGTCAGCCTCACAAAAAAAAAGAGACTAGAACTGGCCTCCAGGTTATCGGCGCTTAATACATAGTAGTACTAGTACAGTGTAGTAGTAGTACTAGTAGGCCTACCTAGTTCAGTATAGGCCTAGTTGTAGTACAGTAGTCGTAGTACTAGAAAAGTGTATTAGAAGAATAAGTACATTGTAGTCACAGTACTAGTATTTAATACAGTGTAGTAGTATTACTACTAGTACAGTGTAGTAATACTAGAACAGTTTAGTAGTAGTAGTAGCCTACTAACTAGTGCCTAGTAGTGCCGTTGTTACACCGAATTCCACCGAAAACACCGTGTGACACCAGGGGGCGCTGTTGCATATTTTTTTGCAATATGCACGAGTTTGAAGCATGACAAAAGCATAAATAAAACATAAGATCTCGCCCCAAACAATTACCTTTTTATTAAAGGTGCTTAATAAATACATTTGTTTTGATTTAATTGGTATTTTACAGACCCATGCAATGATGGGGCGTTGAGTACGGTCCTTCACCGTTGCTTCTTTACCCATAAAAAGCTACAGTCAGTGTTAAATTTCGCTGATTTACCTTTGAGCATTTGCTATTGTAGGCTACTGTTTAAAACGCTGTTTAGGATTAATGTTAGTATCAAGAAAATGAAAGACCCACCGATGGGGGGAGATCTTGTGTTTTATTTATGTTTTTATTTAGGCCTATGTTTTGTTTTGTTGTTATAATGTGAACGTGCATGTTGCAGAAAATGTGCAACAGCGCCCCAGACCCTTTTTGGTGGGTCGCAGAATTCGGTGTAACACCAATTGTATCAATGATTTTAATATATTAGTAAAATTGTGTTTTCTTGAATATCCAACTAGGCCTATTAACATTATTTATGTCAAATCGAGAACATCCTATTTACAGAAAAAGTGAAGCTTCACATTTGTTGGTTCGTCCACCAGAGCTTGCTATTACACAAAGGATCCTTCATTGCGCGCTATTACACCAGGCATCCACAAAAATGTAAACGCTAATATATAAATTTGGGGACAAACAGAACATTCAAAGGGTTATTTCAGGTTTTTTGCAGCGAAAGTTCAGGTGCTTTTCAGGAATTATTCAGAGGGTATTCAGTCATTATCTAGGGATTTCTAATGGTTTATTCAGGAGTTATTCCGGGGTTTTTTTCTGGGGTTATTCAGAAGTTATTCAATAGCTATTCATGGCTTTTTCAGAGGTTATTCAAAAGTTATTTAGGTCTTATTCAGATGGTATTAAGGAATTATTCAGGTTTTATTCAGGGTTTTTCAGGGATTATTCAGCTCGGTTATTCAGGGGTTATTCTGTAGTTATTAAGGGATGTTTTCGGGGGTTAATCAGTAGTTATTCAGGGTTGATCAGTGTTAATTATCTGCTCTCCAGGTGATCCTAGAGCTGAGAGAGATAGACCGGATTGCTCTGCCAAAGCTCGGCGAGGACTCACCTTGTCCCTGCAGCTGTTCAGGGTCCCCAACACCTCCGTCCCACCTGTTCCAGGGTAACCCCTCGATGACATCACACAGAGTGACCCCAATTCCGTCCTACCTGGCCCAGCGAGCCTGCTGTGGAAACTGTCTCTCGGTGTGAGGTGTTTGTGTGAAGAGACTTGTGGATTGGTAGTCCTGCTATGACCAGGATTTGCACACTGAGTTAAACTGAATAGCGTGATGGAGGAGCTCCCCGCGACCAAACGGTCAGGTTAAATTACCTTGACTTTCATAGCTTTGTTGCAACTGTGGGGTAAAAGGATGAATTGCAATATATTTAGCCTTCCTGTGATGAATACGCAACACTTGATCACATTGGTTTACTTAAAGTGTCTGATATTTTCCTAGAAGAATATATTTGTTACAACAGGCCTATAGGCCTATTTTCTTCTATTTATTTTTTGGACATAAAATCACAGGAAAACAATCTCCTTCCTAGGGTTGATCAGGTATTAAGTTTCTCTAGACCTTGAGTTCTCTGATGTTTATCATGAATGTCAGTCTCAAAGAATATGAGCAGCACAGTGTGATCATGTACATATTATAGAGGGTGCACAACAACCCTAGAGATAAACATAAATGCAATTTTTTTTGAGTTTCTTTGAGTTAATTGTGATTTAAGACTAGCAATGATATGACAAGTATTGAATCAGAATCGTTTACCGCATGCAGGGTCCCGGATACAACACTGTTAGCCAAATAAATAATTATTTCTTGTTTTCAAAAAGAAAAAAATTAACCAAAAAACCCTAACCCTAACCAAAAAACTTGAAACATATAATAGGCATGCCATTAACTGTAGTCCTTCCACCAGACTCCGTACTCTGCAGACCGCCAACTGCCTGAAGTCTAGCACCGTCCCACACAACTGCCCCTATAAATTATATTTATATTATGCGGGACATATTGTATATTCAGATGTGAATTTATTTTTCATATGTTTTCGACTGATTCCCCCTCGACATTGAAGACATTGAGCCTCAATAACCCTTTGTGGGTTTCCCGTATATTGTTTCTGAAACGTACAATATTTTTTTTGTTCCTAAATGGCACTGGGACTGTATCATGTTATTTTATTGAAAAGAAAACTGTTTATCAAACAACTCATTGTTTATTTGTTGTTCATTTATTGTTTACTTCCAATGTTATAGGGTTGTTTCATGAGGTCAAAGGTTTCGGTTCCGTAATGCATTTTCTGAATCATTCAGAATCAAATATCTTCTTATTGAAGAAATGACCTGGAATGCCTCACTTGCACATGCAGGAATCGTTGCTGTTATTGTATATGTAAGAAAGATTTCTAGATTTTTTTTGCACTTTACAATATCATGTCGCTCAGATTGTGTGTGTGTGTGTGTGTGTGTGTGTGTGTGTGTGTGTGTGTGTGTGTGTGTGTGTGTGTGTGTGTGTGTGTGTGTGTGTGTGTGTGTGTGTGTGTGTGTGTGTGTGTGTGTGTGTGTGTGTGTGTGTGTGTGTGTGTGTGTGTGTGTGTGTGTGTGAGATTCACATGTGTGTGTGTGTGTGTGTGTGTGTGCGTGTGTGTGTCACACACACACACACACACACACACACACACACACACACACACACACACACACACACACACACACACACACACACACACACACACGCACACACACACTCACACTCACACTCTCTCTCTCTGTGAGAGACGGAGTGTTATTCTATAACGAAATGGGCATATGATGATAAAAACATATTACTCAACGTAAATAGCCTCTAATAAAATCTCAATGGATATGCTCCCTGTGTGATAAGACATTTCAGTAGCCCACTGATCATTGAATACATCATAATTATATAATGTTAATGTATTAAACAATTTTGTAACATAACAACAAGCGTTCATCAATTCTATTGACTATTTTTTATTAACTTTGCTTTTTCCACCAACATTCTTCCCATGGTATCGAACATTGCAGCTTCATACTGCATTGTTGTTTGAGTCATGGTCGTCGCTCATGCGCAGGCGCAATGAGGCACTTTAAAAAAAAGCGTTGATGATGAATACCTCGTCATATGACGCAGGCTCCGCCCATCGCTAGGGGTTTCGTAAAGAGTCACGTTGCGTTGCGGGCATGAAACAGCAGACAGCCAGACGCACTCCATCCCTGCATCGCCAGCACACCTGAGTCGTTCCTCTCGTATCCATCATCAGGTAAGAAGGACTACAGCCTAGTTGTAAATGAGCTTTAAGATAACTCTGGCCACCCAATGTTATGCATGCCCCCTGTTAAATAACCGTATAAACTAAACTAAACTATAGGATAATAGAGACATATTTCATCTTAATAAGGTAGCTTGGTGATGCAGCAATACATCTCTGTGGCCATTTTTTCCTTAGTTTTAAACTATTTTAAACTTATCGTTTATTTATTTAAATAAAGGGTATTATCTGCTCTGCGACGCATGTCATTTTGCTTCATACAACAGAGAGACGATGGGCGAAATGACAAGGGTCATTCGTGTTGGTAATATTAGTTGGCTGCTTCATTAACCATTTGGATTAGCTTACTTTACATACTTATATATATTCGTAAACATGAACATTTTCCTAAATCTGCGCTGGGAGGCCGGTGTCACTGGAAGGTGGGTGGGGTCTCACTGGCTGCGCAAAGGCACGTAGACCATTTCTGGTGGCACGACTTGGTCTTGACTTCAAATTCCATTACATAATATTCATCAAAAGGGGTTGCTTTTGCTTGCCACAGTCCAATACAAAGGATGTCTGCTCGATGTGTTGGCAAGTATGCACACGTTAAAAACGTTTGGTGAAGTAAACAAGGGTAACCTCTACATACAGGATTGTAGATTACAAACAGGCAGGTGATCCTCTTAGTCCTGCTGGATCTCAGTGTTCCATATATAAACTGCAGCATAACACGTCCGTGCGATCCGTGATGGGACACTCAATATCGTGACAATGCTATTACACGCACACACACACACACACACACACACACACACACACACACACACACACACACACACACACACACACACACACACACACACACACACACACACACACACACACACACACACACACACACACACGCACATGTCAGCTTCCGGAGGATAAAAGCTCTTCAAACTAAAGGATTATAGCAACAATTCACAACAGATATATTCCACATTCCACACTTTACCACCACAATGCAGACAACATTAACAAGAGCAACATAGCAGGTCCAATAATGCTGCTGATAACAATGCTTTGAGTCTGAAGCATATATCTGGACTTCCATAAATAAAACCACAGAGTGCTAACAATAAATGAGAAAGTATGAATCAGGGTTCGAAGGGCCAAGGGATATGGCAACATTGGGAATATGGTACAAAAACAACGTTGAACTGACCCACAAACCACAGCGCCAGGGGGAGCAGCTTGTGAAGTGAATGTAAATGAACAGGCTATGTCTCTCATTGTTTGATGTAATGAAGACTGGCAGGCCGGTTCATAATGGAGGCGATTGCATAATCTCTCTTGTTTCCCTCTCTCTTTCTCTCACACTCTCTCTCTTGTCTCTTTGCCATCTTGATTCTATTATAAATCGTTTTAATTTCACTGATAAATGATTACACAAATGATCAATCCTTTTCTCTCTGTCTCTTTCAGTAAGTCTCTCGGTCTCTCTCACAATCTGTGTTCTTCTCTCCGCCTTCCATGGGGTCCCTCTGTCCTCGTTCTTTTATCTGTCTCTCTGTGTGTCTCTAAGCGCTGTGGCTACACAGTCAGTGTGTATGGAATTACGCAACTGATTATTACCGGTTGAGCGAGGGAGAGGAACCCCATTGGCTAGCCGTGTCTTATGACCTAGGCCGCCGGGATGTGTTCTAGAGCCTTAGACTCGTGAGATGTGCAAGGAAACAAAGAAATATGTTAATATTCAGTATGTACATTCATATATCTTTGCCTTGTACATAAATACAAATTTTAAAAAAGTTGTAAAGAAGAAAATAAACGGTAAACATGAATCAATATGAGAGAACCAATCCCAGTCGAGAATAATAGACGCACAAAATGATGATGATGAATGTAGATCCGGTGTCTTGAATTACATGATGAAATTTAATCGGACGAGGTCTGGAGAGGGGGTTGTATTACAACAGAATAATGAATGAGCAGTGCTTGGGAATTAACAAGTCCCCCATTTTGTGGCGGTTTGATTTCAAGTCATCGCAAGATTAACCAGTGACTAGAATTGTTCAATTTATCAATTCATCATGTATATAGGTTAACCAGTAGAGGTTATCAAACCACTAAAGGTAATCTAGTAACTAGAGCTAAACCAGAATAGAGGTAAACTAGTAGAGGTTAAGCAGTGTAGAGGTTACTCAGTATAGTGGTTAAACGGTAACTTAAACCAGACGGTTTACGGCTAGAGGTTAACCTTGAACTGTCGGATAACAGAGGTTACCCAGGAGAGGTTAACCGGTAATTAGAGGTGACCTAGTACCCAGGGTAAGCTCTCCATCTCCTGTGGTTATGTCCTCAGCCAAGATG